>OVAV01001258.1:0-13887 GCA_900406375.1 Iberis amara
TATATATATATATATATATATATATATATATGTAATTATTTAACTATATATAAAAATATACATATATGTGTAAAACGGATCAGATCGGATTTCCAACTTATAAAATTTTAGTATTTGTGATTTTCTTTGTTTTTGACGGAAACTTAATTTTGATATTTGTTTTGATTTATAATTTTACGGATATCTGGATTTTTCAGATCGAATCGAAGCAAATAACGGATCATGACGAATTTTACAAATATTTTGACCAGTTTTTTAGTTTTTACTTAAAGAAACAATGAACGATTCACAGATTCTACAAACTCTATAAGCTCACACACAAGCATCTCATTTCTTTCTTTTTCTTTTTTTTTGTTGTAAGAAAGCATCTCATTTCTTTAAAAAAAAACATTTATCTCGTCAACTATTGATTCATTGTCTTATCATCATAAGAAGTAACATACATGTAAAATTCATCAGAGCTTATACTCCGAGATCTCTTTTATCTTTCTCACCTTCTTTCATATACAAAACGTTTCCAAATTCAGATTCTTTACATCTCTCATTTCACAGTAACAACCGCAGATTCAAAGCTCATCTTCTTCCTCCTCCGCTCCATGAAACTTGCACCACATGAAGAGAACCCAGGAAGACAACGTTGCTGCTGCCAATTAGAATTCTTCTTCTTCTCTTCCTTCACACCTGACATAGGAGTGTTTGTAGCTGATGATGAACCGACCTCAGGGCTTTCTTCTCTTATACTTTCTCTGAAAAGCTCACCAAGCTTCTTCCTCCTTGGTTGTGGAGGTCCTAAAGAAGAGGGTACTCGAGGAGGCTTCTTCTCTTGAAATATAAGATTGTGATAACGAGGAGATCTATCAGAGAAGCTGGTCTTAGGAGTGTTTCCAAGCGATGGAGTGAAGTCTGAGTAAATCAGTATCAAAAATCAACCTACATTTTTAATTTCAAACATGAAACTTACAAAAGGATCAAAAAATTTACCGCCGTTAACACTGTGGAAATCATCATCAGAGTCGGATTGTAGATATTGCTGCGAATCGAAAAAGGTTTCATCTTTACTTCCTGTGAACAAATTAACATATAATTTCAAAATTTTTAGACCAAGAATGATAAGATAACACAACACAACGCACACAATGAAATTGTTCATAACTCTATTTCAACAAGCCTTTTGACTCAATGACCATCATAATTCATAAGGATGGAATTGGCCAAAACAGGGCAAGAATGGCTATATACCTCAAACCAAAGGAGATTTATTCTAAAGCAATGCCTATAAAAGAGATTAGTAGTTTGAAATTTAAAATAAAACAAATGGAATCTACTTAAATTCTCTGAAGTTCCCGGGTAAAAATAAAAATAAAAATCGTTTAAATTAAAGCCTAAAACGAAAACTACTTTTACACACTTTTTCAGATATGTGTTACAGTTACAGTGACAACTTTTTGAAATCAGCAAAAAATAGCTCTGTTTTGTTTTGTTTTGTTTTTATTTTTATTTTTATCAAAGATGGGTTCGGTCCTAGTCCCACCATGAGTGCTGATACCTATTTTGGGGCGTAAAATACATGTCCCACGCGGGAACTTTTTCACTCTTTCTCTTATAAAATTACTTTTTTTCCTTTTGAGAGAAAAATCTTTGTGAAAAGTCATTGTTTTGGCATAAAATCTCTTAATGGAAGATATCACATCAGATACCTGATCTTATCAGATAAGTAAGATTTAACCTAATGTTGACAGGAAGTAAAGCAATTTGATTTAGAAAACCAATTTACGGAATAATATTTCCAGACCAATTTTCCGGCGACCGAACCTCCACATGCCAATATTCGTCGAAATTAAGCATGGTCATTGGTCAATTTGTCCATTTAAAAAAAAAAAAAAAAATGAACATCTATGTAACGAAACAGTTAATATTTCTTTTGTATGTGACTGAATCGAACAATTAATAATTAATTAAATAATAACAGAAAAGGACCAATCATCCAAAAAGCTAGAAAAATCCAAATCGGGATTTAATCGAAAAGAAAAAGCTTTTTTTTTTGTTGGAATAAATACCGTAGCTTTTCTTAGAAGAAGAAAACGACCACCGAGATTTGACCGGAGTGAGATTACTATTCGCCGTCGTCGGAGAAACCGCCGGAATCCAAGTACTCTTTCTTGGCGATTCTGAAATTGAATGAACATATTTAATCAGTCAACTGTAAACAAAAATAAATATTATTATTATATTATATTTAATCTAAGAAAAAACCCTAGAACCCAGTCAGATCAAAAATAATTATGAACTAATCATTTTCAATTAACATAAATAAATCATAATCGAGAAATAAAAAAACAGGATCTGGGAGATCAAACCCAGAGAAGAGATGATGATTATCTCTCTCGATTTGAAGAAAAAAAAAGTTACCAAAAGTCTTCTTAGCAGAAGGAGACGATTGCAACAAAGAAGCTATGATCGAAACGCCGTTGATTTTCTCCGACTTCTCAGTAATCGGAAGGGAATTATCATCCTTCGTAGGAGACTGTGGAGTTACCATACTGTCTGCTCTGGCCGGAGACTTATTAAGCGAGGACGAAGAAGAACCCATTCAAAGGAATAACTGAAAAGATGGAACTTTTTTTTTAGAGAGAGATAATAAATTGATCAAGGAATGATCAAAATTGTGAATATGGAAGAAGAAAACGAAGAGAGTATTATGCTCTTTTGTCTCATCGGAGAGGGGGCATAAGTGGGTCCTACACAAACACGGAGCCCACTCAGTTTTCGTGTTTGAAAGAGAGTGAACGGTGCCGTTTCAAGGACTTCCACGTCGTCATCGTGGTAGGACCCGTGAGTGACTTTTTGTTTTTGTTTTTTGTGAATAACGTGGCACTCTATGTATATAAAATATCTCTCATTAGGAATTTTAAGAGGAACTTATAAACGTCCACACAAATCATTCCAGCATTAACAGCTTCACTGGTTCACAAAAAGAAGCAGAGAGAACAAACAACAATGAATACCTTAACTCTGAGAATAAAGAAGCTACTCTATTGAGAAATGGTTGAAACCACCCACGATGGTAATTTTATCTGAATATAAGACCGAATTCTTCTCGTTTCTACTACACTGCAATTGATAAGAGTAGCTTCCCTATTCATCAGAGAAGAAGCATATTCACATTGCAATCTGAAAAAGACCTCAGTCTTACCAAAATATCATCAAAGAACGCCTTGAGGATGGGCCAATCAGGAGGACGAGTAACAGCCCCTACAAGGTCTTTAGGACTGAAAGAGAATATCACTTTCTGAAAATGAAGAGATGTCAAACTCTCTATTGCCTATGAAACTGCTAACAGAGCACTGTCCATTTTAGAACCAACATTGAAGAAGGCTCGTCTACTATGCAATAAGAACTCTCCATTGCTATCTCTAATGATACATGCTGCACCAGAAACATATGATCTCTTGTTCCAAGAAGATGCAATATTACGTTTAATCCAAGATGATGGAGGAGGAGACCAAACTTGACCATGGACTCTAACTTCTGGACTTTGACTAGTACCAGAGATTGGAGAAATTTCTTGAGCATGGTACCAAGCTTCTGCGTCAGCTTTAATCTTTACCAATAATTCAGGTCCTGAAAAAGCCACACCTTCAAATAATAAGTTGTTTCTTCTTTTTCATAAGAACCATATTATCCATGGATATAATCTACTTAGACTTGGAGGGATTTGGAGATTTTTCTTGATTCCCAGTAAATAGAAAATGTTTACAAAGATTGAAGACTCATGAAAACCTTGAGGGGGGAAAGGTATATCAGAGAGAGCCCAAACCAAACAAGCAAAAGAACATGAAAAGAGAACATGATTAGGAGACTCTCCTTCCTCTCCACAAGATTGACATCTTCCATCTAGTCTAATTCCTTTTTGTCGCTGCAAGTCAGAGACAGGGATATCATTACTAATAGCTTTCCAAATAGATGTTCTGATTTTTCTAGGAGCAGCAAGAGACCAGGTCAGGTGTTTGAGTTCGTTGGTTGAGGGTTGGACATTAGCTACTAACAGAGTTTCTGAGTTATGATGTTGGAAGGCTAGATGATATCCCGATTTAACTGTGAATTCTCCACTTTTTGTGAATTGCCAAACCCAATAATCTTCATAGGAAGGACACGGCCTTGTGGATAAGATAAGGTCAACATCTTGTTCATAAAACAGTTCTCTTATCAAAGCCAATTTCCATGTTTCATCCCATAATCAATAAGATCAGAGACTTTGAGATCTAAGTTGATAATGGGGTTTCGAATTAAAGGTCTTCTCATAGCTCCATCAAAGATCCAATTATTTGCCCATACATTTATTGATAACCCATTTCTAACCATCTTCCTAAGACCCTTTCTCAGTAATTCACATCCAAACATCAAGCTTCTCCATCCATAAGATGGTCTTTTTGCTTTTGGAGCTTCCAGAATTGAACAATCTTTGATATACAGATCTTTTAGGATTAAAGCTATAGGGCTGTTTGGATATTTTATAATTCGCCATATCTGCTTTGCCAAGAGGAATTGATTAAAACACACCATATCCTTAAATCCAAAACCACCTAATACTTTTGGTAAACACAGCTTCTCCCAACTGACCCAGTGAATCTTTTTCTTCCCTTCAACTGCTTCCACCAGAAATTTGACATTGCAGATGTTAAAGCTTAATTTGGCAGAGGATTTAGGCAATTTGAAACAAGAAAGGGCATAAACTGGCATGGCTTGAGCTACAGATTTAAGCAGAATTTCCTTGCCACCCTGGGACAATATTCTCGCATACCATGAATTCAATCCGTTGCTTAAGTTTTGGTGCAAATACTCCAGAATTTTCACTTTGGATCCACTAGAACATTCATGAAGTCATAAATAAGATCATGTGCCTCCTTCATTTTGAATCCCTGAGATATCTTTTATGGCGGCTTTCAAATCATTATCCATATTAACCCCAAACGAAATAGCTGATTTCGCCAAATTGATTATCTTGCCAAACATATTGCCGTAAAGAAGCAAAATTTCAAACAAAATTTTTATATGCAACTCATCTGCTTGACAGAGGAATAAACTGTCATCAGCGAACAAAAGGTGGCTAACAGTTCTTCCATTCGGACTAAGCTTCAAACCGTTAAACTTCTTTTCCTTTTCTGCTTTTTCAATCAAGTAAATGAGCCCTTCCGTGAAAATTACAAACAAGAATGGTGACATTGGATCACCTTGACGAAGGCCTCTCTGAGGTGATATCATACCAAAAGGAGAATCGTTGATTAGAACTGAGAAAGTGGGAGATGTCACACATTCCATTACCCACTCAATCCATATTTCACTAAATCCCAGTGCCATCATCACGACCCGTAGATAAAGCCACTCAATCCTGTCATAGGCTTTTGACATGTCAGTTTTAAAAGCAATTCCATTTACTGATAACTCCACATCTGTTTGCAAAGCATGGTTAAACTCATGAGCTATAAGAATATTGTCTGATATTAATCTTCCTGGAACAAATGCAGATTGTGAAGGGCTAATGATTTGTGGAAGAATCTGCTTGAGTCTCTCTGCTAGAATCTTTGAGACTATTTTGTAGAGTACCGAGCACAAGCTGATCGGTCTAATGTCCACCATTCTGTCTGCGTTTTCTTTCTTTGTTATGAGACATAGCAAAGTATAATTCCAACCTTTTGGAAGTTTCGCTGTGTAAAAGAAATTTTGTACCTCCTCTGTCACTTGATTGCCAACAAATTCCCAGTAATGTTGAAAGAACCTTGCTGGCATTCCGTCTGCACCAGGGGCTGAATTTGGATTAATAGAAAAGACTGCTCTTTTAACTTCTTCCTTAGACACAAGACTCGTCAACTTTTGGTTCATCGCAGCGTTTACCTTACTAGGGAAATTCACAAGGAGGAAAGGATCTATCGCAGGCTTTAATGATGAGAAAAGCTTCGTAAAATATGTTGTAGCTATTGATCCTTTTGAAGCTTCTGAGTGATGCTTAATATCATTTTCATCAATTAAGAATTCCAATCTCCTTTTGATTCTCTGTGTTTTTACAGAAGCTAGAAAATATTTTGTGTTGCAGTCCCCTTCTCCCAGCCACCTTTCTCTAGCTTTTTGACTCCAAAAGGATTCTTCCTCCTTGTATGCTAGTTTTAATTGTAGCTTCAGATATCGTAGATTCTCATAAGAAGGATATAAACTAGATTCAGCTTGATCTAATTGGATCTGTAACTCTTTGATTCTTGTTTCTGCATTAAATCCGTTGTTTTTTTTTCCATTTTCACAAGAGATTTTTGCTTCGTCTTACCCTCTCTGTACCTAAATTCATGGTCCCTGGTAATCTTCTAGCCCATACCTTTTTAATATCTTCTGTAACTTCGCTGTTCCCTGTGAGTCTTTTGTCAAATCTGAATCTACCTCTACAAGACTCTTGATTAAATATAAGATGAATAATAATAGGTCTGTGGTCCGAACCCTCCTTCGGCAGAAAGACCTGATTCGATTCTGGAAACATTCTCATCCAATCCTTATTGCCAAAGCATCTGTCGAGCTTACACTGGATCCACTTTTTATACCTCCATCCACTCCATGTGAATCCATTTCCATGCGAATTGAGTTCCTTCATCTCACATATCTGCAACATCAAGTTGAAGTCTTCACATAATTTTGGATTTCTAGGTGGCCCTCCCAATTTTTCCTCATTTGATCGTATTTCATTAAAATCTCCAAACATACACCAAGATTCTCTCCTGTTTATACCAATTCTAATTAACCTCTTCCAAAAAACATGTCTGAAGTTGTGATTTGGTTCACCATATATACATGACATAAATAAATTTACATTGCCAAAAGATACCTTAAGATCCAAAAGGTTTTTACAATAAGATAACACCTCAATACAAACAGAGGATTTCCAAAAAAGAGCAAGGCCCCCACTTAATCCTATTGGATCTACAGTGAAGAGCCTATCATAACCTAACCAAGCTTGAACTTCAACTAGATCATTTCGATACTTCTTAGTTTCCATCAGAAAAAGGATATCAGGAAAATATTTTTTTCTCATTTCCCTCAGTCTAGGAATTACCAAGTCTTGAGCATTCCCAATGCCTTGGCAGTTCCAGCTCAAAAACGACATTAAATCTTGGGCAACCCCTCAAGGGAGTCCGCCGACTGATCCTCTTTCTTTGTTTTCTTAGAACTTCCAGCCTCTTGAACATCATTCTTCTTCTTATCCAATCTTTCATCATGATCGCAATTCTGGTCAGCTTGTAATCCTTCTTCTCTTTTCCTTTTTTCTCCTTGCTCTTATGTCTTTCTCTCGTGAGTGTCTACCACCATCATATTATTGGTTAAAGATAAGTCCCTTTGGCTTTTAATAGCTGCTGGTTGAGTTTTCCTTTTGTAAGTTCTTTTCTTTCTAATTCCAGAGGTCCCTCCCACTGCAAGAGATAATAAACCAGCCGTATTGTTCTCCCCCTTAAAGATGTTACTATCTCCACAATCAGACATTAGTTCTTTGTATTGCATTGATTCAATCGGAGCCGGGTTTGATTAAGCTTTACCAGATTTAAGAGCATCAACCAATAGTTTAGGACGGGATATGTTACAGCTTGAAGTTTGGATCGGGGGAGCATAATTCACATCAACAACAATTCCTTTCCCTTTATCTAAGTCCGTTGATAATATAGGTAGTTTTTCGAGGCGAAGAACTCTTTTCTGCATCATAGTATCCCGCGCCACTTCTTGTAGAAATGCAACAATTCTCGCTTCCTTAACCACTCTTTCATCACCATTAGTTAATATTAGATACCTTCTCATTTCTTCTAGGACTTCTGGGGCTATTATTGGTCTTCCTGATATAGAGCTAGGACCACCGAGATTTTCTTTTATTATTTGGGACAAAGTCTCCTATGACGAAGAAGAAGGAGGTTCCCTTAGTTTTTCTGCTCTTCTTTCACCTAGATTAACTGGTTGGGATGTTTGAATATTAAGAAGGGGACAAGATGGCTTCTCATGGGTTAAACCTTGGCATTTGTAGCATCGTTTATATATATTTTCATAAGCAAAGTATATCAATGATTTTTCTCCGGTTGGCTGCACTATCTCTCTGCTCTGTCTCAATGGTCTAGCCACATTAAATAAAATCTTAACCCGAACATACTCTCTACTTTGAGATTTTGATTCATCAAGAGTCACAACATATACTCTTCCTAAAAATTCATACATATCAGTGATTGCAAGAGCTGTATAATTGTCTACCGGGATGTTTCTTACTTGAACCCAAATGTGAATAAACTGGAGATAACCTTCTGGTGGATTACGCTGCCATCTTTCCAGAACTAGAGTCCAATCGTTATGGGACTGAACTCCCTTTTCCAGAACCTCTACGAGATCATGTTCAAAGTTGAAGATGAACTGAAACCTTTCCTTAGTGAGTGCTACTCCTCTCACCCTTCCAATCTTTTACGATTTCCTTGGCATATCCATAACTACATCAGAAACTTTTTGACATAGAGGATTCAAGATTCTTCCTATCAAACTTAGCTCATTCTTCTCCACTGAGAAGTATTCAGGTCGATTAGGTATTTGTAATGGTTGAAGCTCTTCTTCTTCGAGGGACAAGGCCGCTAAGGCACGATCCATTTCTTCCGACATCAGGATAAAGACTCGATATTTGCTAAGCTCTGAGAATAATCGCCGAAAAAATCTTTGAATTAAGATGTCTCCGAGAAAAACCAAAACTTTTAGGTTAGGAATGGCTTAAAGAACGATGAGATCTAATCGGAAAAGAAATTCCAGCGAGAAACAGTGAAAAAACACGTAAACCAATGTATCCACCACCACACAATGCTCCAAGTTCACCAGAGTGAAAGACTCTGCCTAAACTAGAGAGTTCTCTGCTCTATAAAAGAGAATTTTTTTGTTACACAGAAAATCATTATATTTATATAAATTATTTATATTGTTAAACATAATTGTTGGGAGGATAATAAAAATGTTGTTGCAGCGTTTTTCAATCCCTCGTGATTGGCCAAAATACCAATATCATTTAGAAGAGTTTGTTAGTACTTTGGCTAGTTTTGCAAAGGTTATTCATCTCAAGCGAATAAATGTGCATCTGTCATAGTCTCTAGTGTAGTCTCCAATAATACATAGTGAGATTTGGTCCGACTTTGCTAGCTGAAGATCTTTTGGAAAGGAAATTCTTCAATAAGTTTTTTTACGACAAATTACGTTTTATTAAGTACTAATATTACAATTTTCTTGATAATCAGGGTACAAAAAGTCAGGACATTCTGTTTGAATATGTGAATCAACTAACAAAGACAATGCATTTTTAGCTAAACGATGAACACACTTATTTGATCGGTTAGTTTAGTTGAAAGAGACTGATTGAAATACACTACGCCATGTATTCACAAACTCCACATATGCCTTCAGTTTAGTAATGGACAATTGGTGTTATAGAGCCTCGATAACCGACCTATCATCACCTTCAAAGAAAATAAATCTATATCCCAAACTCCAAGAAATTTGTACAGCCATGAGTAATCCATAATCTTCGCATTCCATTATAGAGGGCCGCTGAATATCAATCAGGATACCAAATGAAGCAATATACCATCTGAGGTCCTTATTATCCATCCATACCCTAAATGCTCACTTTTCGAGTTGGTAGCAATGTCAACATTACATTTAACAGTCTCAAAAGGAGGACGAACCATATGGAAAAGCATAGGTTGCTGTTGAAAATCAGATGATAAACCAACAATCACTTCAGATTCCAAATGATGAGTCCATTCTACCGAGTCTTGTATCACTAAGTTATGCAGAAATTCCAAAGATTGTTGTTCGTGATTAAACAACATCACATTCCGAGACTTCCACAATCGCCAAAGGAGAAATAGATAGTAAAAGAATATAGATCCAGGACCATCTACTATCTCCAGTAACCAAGTAAAAAGTCCTGTAATACTCAAGATGAAAGGTGCATGTTGTAATTCCAAAGGTCCCATCCTTCAGGAAGCTCGAGCATAAGGGCATGTGAAAAGGATATGTAAGGTAGATTCCTAGAACTGACAACAACGAGGGCAGGTTAGATCAATATCTAACCCCTTCTCAAGAGATTAGCTCTGCTAGCAATAACACCAGAAGCTATAGACCAAAGAAAATGGCGAAGCTTAGAAGGAACCTGCAATTTCCATATTTTTGAGCCAATATAGGATTGGAAAATAGCGGGGGAGTCTTAATCTACATAGCGTCTTGGATCGCAGAATAATATCCACTCTTTACAGTATACACACCCGATGATGTGTTATCCCATACAATAAAATCCCCTTTGCTACTGGAGGAGACATAAAGTTGTAAGATAAGAGGTATATCATCAGGATGAATAAATCGGCGAAGCAGAGGAATATCCCAACTACGATTACCTGGTTGTAATAGCATAGATACATGCATATGAGAGAAAGAAGGCTGAAGTAACCGAGCAAGCTGAGCTGGTTTAGTAGGAAGCCATGAGTCGATGCCGACACGAATGGAGTTCCCATTCCCAATGCAATGACGAATACCTGGATATAGAAAATCTCTTCCTGTTAGCAATGAAGTCCATAGATAGGAGAAAGTTGGTTTGGAGACAACATGAAGTAAGTCTAAATGAGGCCAGTACTTTCCTTTCAACAACTGATACACCAAACTTGAAGGTCTATGGTAGATTTTCCAAAAGTGGTTAGCAAGCAAATATTGATTAAAAACCCGACAGTCCCGAAAACCCATACCTCCTTGTGATTTAGAATAAGCCAACCTCCTCAAAGCAATCCAATTCATTTTTATATTATCTTGAGTACCGCCCCACCAGAACTCAACACTATAGACATTGAATGATAGGTCAAAGAGCAGAAGTTTTACATCGTCCAATCCTCTCCGGCAAACCGAGATATTTATCTCCACCACCAATTCTGGCTATTTCTAATGTATTCATAACTGTTTAGCGTTGATGTTCGAAAACCTTATCACCAAAACTAATACAAGATTTTGAGAAATTGATCCTCTGCCAGATGCAGCTTCATAAACCTTGAAAATTTTCTTCAATTGATATGCCTTAGCATAATAGCCCGACAAGAAGACAAGGAATTGTCAACAAACAAAAGATGCGTCAAGATCGGGCTAGTCCGTTCAAGTTTTATCCATTATAGAAGGCCTTCAAATGAAGCTCTATGAAGCATAGAACTGAGGACATTGGACATAGAATGTACAAATACGGGAAAAGCGGATCGCCTTGACGAATTCCACAATGAGGAATAATATGTCCGTAAGGATAGTCATTTACTAGAACCGAATAGGAGACTTGCGTAATACAACACATTATCCATTGCATCCACTGATTATGAAAACTGAGTTGCTGAAGCACTTGTTCAATGAATGACCATCGACATGGTCATAAGCTTTGCTTATGTACATTTTAACAGCCATGAAACATGAAGAAAGCTTACGGATAGTTTTGAGTGAGTGGAAAACCTCATGAGCCATAACTAAGTTGTCAGTAATAAAACGTCCTAGAACAAAGGCTGCTTGTTCCGGGGTGACCAGCTTAGATAGAATTGGTTTTAACTGATTCACCAATATCTTGGAAATAAGTTTATAAAAGACCGAGCATAAGCTTATAGGACAAAAATCCTCCATCTTGTGAGGAATCTGGAGCTTAGGGATTAAGCATATGTGTGTATGAGACATTGCTGGATCTAGATATCCTTGCTGGAAATTGTTTTGAATTTCCTACATCAAGTCCACTTTGATAGTCAATCGGTATGTTTAATAGAAAATACATGTGTATCCATCAGCTCCAGGAGCTTTGGTGCCACCAATGGAAAATACAGCTTCCTTAATCTCATCTTCAGAAATATCGCGAATGAGAGTAAGATAATCTGTCTTAGTGATTGCAGATTGAAATCTATCAACAAATCGTCATACTCATAAGCCTTATTAGAATCAAAAAGTCCCGTGAAATATTGTGTGGCTTCATCGCCAATTTATTTACTTCCATAAAGAGTGTTACCATTATGAGAAATAAGAGACAATAGGCGATTCCTGGCTACTCTGTTTTTAGTGCAAGCATGAAAAAAACGAGTGTTGCGGTTGCCTTCACGAAGCCATTGAACTCGACTTTTAGATTTCCAGTAACGTCCTAATAGGCTTGATGAAGTTCTTTATATAATCCAATTAACTGATTCCAGGAGAATGATGGGTCAATCAAAGCCTGGTCAATCAGATTTATTAACTCCCGTATACGAATTGTAGAACTCTGATAATGCTGAGATTTTCATATAGTGATGTGATGACGACATTGAACCAATTTTTGGTGGAAAGAGTTGTCTTGGATAGCATTATTACCCTAATTCTGATTAATCACTTCTGAAAAACCAGTAGATACAATACATCGAGGGTCAAAACGAAAGAGTTTTCAAAATCTTTATGTTGTATGTCTAAGATTCAAAATCACTAACCTATGACCAGGGCCATTTTTGGGCAGATAATGAGATAAAGACGCTGGAAATAGAGTCTGCCAATGGTCGTTGGCCATAGTCCTATCTAACCGACATTGCACAATGTACCCTTTCCTTTGACCCAACCAAGATAGTGAATTCCCAGAGAAAGGTAAATTTTGTAATCTACAATGATGAACCATATTCCTAAGAGTACTAAAGCTCTAGTTCTCCCTAACCCGACCACCCACTTTTTCAGAATTACTAAGTATCTCATTAAAATCACCCATCAACAACCAATGAGTTGATCTTGTAATGGCTATTCTTTCCAATCTTTCCCATAAAATATGTCTCAAACTAGGAATAAGATGACCATAAACACATGATAAATAGAAGGAAAAGCCATTATTATTACTTATATGAACATCAAGGATTCTAGCTTCCATATATCTAAAAGACACATCTATTGTCTTTTTCATAAGAGGGCTAGACCACCACTTAAACCAAGAGGGGAAATACAATAAACAGAATCAAAGCCTAATTGAGACGCTACATTATGGACCCTATTATTACTATTTTTGTCTCAATTAGAAAGAGTAAGTCTAGAGAAAACTTGGCTGTCACTTCTCTTAGACGTCGAACCACCGAAAACTCTTTCAAACCCCGACAATTCTAAAAGGTTGTATTTATGGTGCCTCCGGTGGCTTATGTCCCACCGAACCTTTACCCTTTGTAGTTGTGTTATCCATAGCAGCAGTCTCTGCATCAGTGGAACAACTTGCTTCGTTTCCCATGAAGAACTAGTTTCTGACTTCCCTTACTTCCTCATGAATCTTCTGTTTCTTGAAAATCATCTCACTCAAGTCTTCCGCATGAACTATCTGCTTCATGTCACAGCGCATAAGCATCGGGGAACAATCAGCATATGTCTTACGTTTCTTATTTCCCGACGGACTAGGTGTGGCTTGTTCATCATCCTCTGTCGGCAATGGAGGATTGTCATATTCCTCACGCGGTAATGGCCCGATGAAAGGGCCAGCATTTTCAGTGTCATCATCACCATCATATTAGGGTTGGGCATAAAAACCGATAACTGAATAACCGACCGTAACCGAACCGAAAATTCGGTTTCGGTTANTTTGGATACTCTAACATAACCGAATGGATTTCACTTATACTATCCACTAGTTACCGGTTAGTAACCGAATACTAACCGATAACCAGTGGATAACCCAATAACCGAATATATATATATATATATATATATATATAAAATATTATTACAATTTTATTATATATATATAATAAAATTAAAAGTTACATAATCATAAACTTCTTCTACCAAGATATCTATGTTTTAATATTATAAATATATAATATTATTAAAATGTTTATT
>OVAV01001259.1:0-13880 GCA_900406375.1 Iberis amara
CTCCTCTCATGACAAATCAGCATACTAAAAACCAATTAGAAAATTTCATTAAACCTACTATTCATCTTCTCTGTAATTGACGATTCCAAACTTTGTAGTTCCCAATTTTTGAAACTTGGGATTCATCTTTCTCATTCCCAATTGTTGACCTTCATCAATTGAAAGGTCTCTAACTTGCTCTCTCTATCACTATATCTCTCTATCCTTCTCTCTATATTATTTCTAAGAATTCTGGTTCTATTTAGGGTTTTTTATCTCTCTTTCGGCATATATGTTAAGGATCTATCAATATCCTTTGTCGAATCTAAACTTATGGCTACAGCCGCTTCTCCTGCTACCAATAACTTTTGTTTACGATAGGGTTGCTGATTCATCGTGTGGAAAACTAGCGAGGGAGCTGGGACATATATAATCTTATGCCATGGTACCATGGTTTCTTTATCATGAAATTGATATATCTTCATTCTTCCGTGAGATAAGTCTATGTGATCCTTTTCCCCTTTTGTGTTTCTTAATGTAACTTCCTTGTATGTAGGGTCGAGGCAGAGTCATTGCAGCATTTATCTACAAAATTTTGTCCTCTTGTGCCTCCAGGTCAACTATTGAAGCAACTTTTAGCTCTGATGGAAGACCTCTTGCTTCTACACAGTAANTTGTCCTCTTGTGCCTCCTCCGAGGTCAACTATTGAAGCAGTTTTTAGCTCTGATGGAAGACCTCTTGCTTCTACACAGTAAGTATTTTGTGTCATATTTGTTGCTCTTTAATCTTTTCCATTTGCTAATGAGATTTACTTAGGCTTTGTATCTTGTAGTGGCGACCACATCGTAAAATTTATTGATTTTGGGACAGAAAAATGCTTAAAAGTTTTGAGCGACCATCAAAAAACTCTCTGGCTGGTGAGTAAGGGAATGCTATTCTTTTTCTCTTAACTTCACTGCCTATATGACCATGATTACTAGGTAGCATTGAACTTCACCATAACTATCTCTATAGGTCAGATTCAATACTTTTTGTGATAACATTATCCTATTTTGTTGTGGAATTCAAGTCAATCATATTGTTTTTTGTCACTCATGAATTGATTAAGTTACAGTTTCATTGAGATCCTAATATTGGTACATCTAATTCCAAAAAGTAAGTTTCTTTTGTTAAGATTTCATGAATAGTTATTGTGGTCAAGATTAGTTTGTTCATTTGGTAAAGATATATCCTATTCCAAAGGTTCTTACTTTATATCAGCAATCATAATATATATTAACATTTGGATGTTTTTATCATTGCAAAAAGACGGTACGGNAATAGTTGTTGTGGTCAAGATTAGTTTGTTCATTTGGTAAAAGATATATCTATTCTATCCTATGTGTTTGGTGACGAGGAACAATCCTGGTAACAAAAAGCTCAAAGGTTCTTACTTTATATCAGCAATCATAAATATATAGTAACATTTGGATGTTTTTATCATTGCAAAAAGACGGTACGGTAATTTGTATATGAGGTTGTGAGGAATATGTGTTAATCTAAAACCCGTGTATCGTGTACGTAATATCTTAATCTATAGGAGAAAGATAATAAAATTATATTAGAGAGCATTTGTAGGGCGATCTTGGAAATATCAATGGAAATGGTCTTATATACTAAGATGTGATGTTTCTACTTTCACTAATAACTTGCAGAGGATGAAAATTTTGGTTTACCTTCACTTTGCCGATGGATTATAAGATAATGATTTTGTATTTGAACAAAAGAGTAAGCAAATTTAGATATAACTAGAGTTCCACATTTATGTAAATAAAGTTTTTATATTCATTATATCTTTGAATTGTATAGTTTAGTTTTTGTGTACAATTATAACAGAAAAAATGAAATAAAGAATACATGTACATTAAGCTGCAATGGACAGTTACGTGTCTCACTCATAACAATTTGCAAGCTTTAGATTGCGCAACCAGCCTCGGGACAAAGCTGCAGAAGCTAAACATCGCTAAAAATATCTTCAGTGTTTGTCATATCAGCCTCATGAACTTCTCTCTTCAAGGTTTTTGCTTTATACTTCAAACTTCTCATCTTTTTGCATCACTTCTTTGACTTCAATACAATTCTTAAGTCCATATTTTGTTTATTATTATTATGTTTTAACCGACGGGTTTTATTTCTTGGGGTTAGGATAGCTCGGACTTTTAAAGAAAAATAGATTGAGAAGTTAAGAACTATAAACGAAACGAAAACTATAAATTTCTGTGGAAAAAGGCAAGTGAATCTTCTTTGGTTGTAATAGATACCAAACGAAAACTATAAACAAGAACATAGAATGAGTGTCTCATTCGCCATCGGCTGCAATCGAAAAATGCAAAGAAAAAACATATCTTCTGATTAGTAGCTTCTCTATTAAAGAATCATAAATACTTTAAAGATTCTTGTTATTCATATGCAAGTTAAGGGGCTATGAATAAAAATTATATTTTCTAAACATTATAATATTAGTTTCAATTTGTTAATCAATAACAATACTTTGTATATATGTGTTTTTGTAGATGTGTTTGTTGTACTTTCTCTTTGATCATTTATCGTTGTCCATGATCTTCTCTTTTTTCCTATATCTTATGGTTGTTAATTTTGGTTTTTTGTTTGCATCAATATATTACCCTTGTCGTTAGATATGAGGTTGTTGAACATCTTTTTGTAAACCATGTTTCTCGGTATTCTATTTGGTTGAATGGTTTTTGTCTCACTCCATACATGTAATCATTTTTTGGATATAACTCATGATAATGCAACGTATAACTAGTTGACTGAAAACCGATTTAGGAAGATAAATCTCGACATTCTGCAAATGTTGTCTTTGGCTTTTGTTGATGGTCATAGCGTAACACACTCTAATTGGGTATTGGCGTCTTGTCATTTTATACAGGCAATTTGTATATGACGCTGTGAGGTTGATCCTCATTATCAAAACTTTCTTGCCTGCATTAAAACCTAAGAGGACCTCCACTTCAACCACTATCTCAATTAGACAGGTAATGACCAATCTTGTAATGTTGTACAAACTTAACTACTATGTTGTTTGCACTTTACTATGCCATCAAAAACTTTTTCTCATGTCCATCTAAAACTCTTTTATCCTCTTTCATATTTGTTTTAAATATGTTTTTATCTCTTTTACACCCTTTTTAGTGTTCCACAAAATATGCAAAACTTCAATTTGATATGATTTAATGATCATAAAATTTATATTCACTATACCTTCACAAACTACATTATACGATCAAAGTGTTTTAAAATTTATGTACAAAAGAGACATGCGGGTCATCACCTAGTACCCATAAATATAGATCTAACATTGACACAAATCCTCATTCCAAAAATATACTAAATAAACATAGAAACACAAATCTTATAGATATACTCTTTCTGTTTCGTTTTAATTGTTGGTTACGAAAAATGCACACAACTTAAGAAACTACAAATTTCTATACATTTTTTCTTGTTTAGGTAAGAATATCATTAACTAAAACCAATTCAACCATTAATAAAACATTTTTGTAAAATATGAAAAGTTATAAAACAATCTAAGCGGCATGAAATTGGAAGCGGAAGCGTCGAAGCGGGAGTGTTTAGAATCGTGAAAGCGAACTTTTTAAGAAATTCAAATGGGTACGTGTTGGAAGCGCGAATATATATATATATATATATATATATAAGGGAGATTTTGAAAACTACTCTATACATACATCAATTTTTGAAAATTACCTTATTTCATTTTCTTTTGAAAGCTAACTCTTATTATTTATATGCATATTATTTAAAAAAAGGAAACCTTCGATCTTTTTAACTTCAAAAATATCTATAATAATTAAAAAGAGTAATTGATTGAGTACCATGGAGACTACAACTTAACTCTCTCATTATACATGAACACGCTCGATTACATCAAGATTCATCCCAAAAACGAGACGATCCCTAAATTCAGAGAAGTTATCACCCAACAATTCACCAAGTATATACGTGTTTTTAAGAGATGTCCTATACAAAGGTGGATCCAGGGGAAAACGCACGTTATAGGTTAAGGGTGCACGTGCTGCCGTGCACCCACTTTTAAAAAAAACTTATTGCAAATTTAAGCTAAAATTTATTTATTTTTTCAATATGTCTCCATTTGTTTTGTTAATTTGTATTTGTGCCCCCACTGGGTGGATCCATCCTAGATCGAGTCGTGACGAAGAAGAAGAAGACCAAGTAGAGGAGATGGAGATGACTCAGAGCAAACAAAACTCCGTTCTGGGTTGAACTCTGCTATGAAAAATAGATAAATTCTTTCGACCTTTAAAGTTTTCAACAGATGTTGTTAGAAACATTGATTATTGTTGTCTTGGAATGGGAGAGTGAAGATGAAAAATTAAATAATGTTTGACAAAAAAAATCAAAATTTGAACCGATACAAAACATTATACACATGTTTCTCTTACGGTTGGTGACATGTATAAATTTTAGAGAGACCAAAATATTTCATATTCGTGTGATCATCTTATATTTAAATTTATTTTTAGTTTTATAATTTATCGGTAACAATTTTGGGCTGGTTACCAATTAATATCTTATTGTATAAAGAAAAATATGAGGCTAATTTAATAATTTTTTTTTAGAAAAAGTGTAGATTTCAAATAAAAATAAAAGTAGTCTATTTTTAAAATTCAAGTTCATTTAAAGGTATTTTTCCAAAATTCTTCTATATATAACATATGAATATATAACATATGAAAATTTTAAAAATAAAACTTTAATAAGGAAATAAGAATATAATACATGAGTAACTTTTTGAAAATGGAAAACTAAAATGTTAAAACTATGTATCACAAATATATAGATATTGTATTCACCTATTGTTTTACTTGTATAAGAATAAATAAAATTATCCAAAATATATTTTCAATAAAAAATAAAAAATAAAGTATGCAAAATATATCAAGCCAATAATAATCAAATTAGAATTATTTTTATTGTTTTCTTCTAAATTATTAAAAAGAAAAATTGAAACGTATGAATTTAAAAGATGACATTGATCTCATTTTTTATATTTTCTAATTTGATTTTTGTAACTATGGTAAAAATATATTTGAAATATATAAAGATTGATAGTTATTTATTTATTGTAATTCCAATTATGAAATCATAACAGTTGCAGCGTTTTTAATTTTGAAATCGACGCTTCTAAAATGCTTTCAAATTGACTAATTTTGGAATCGCGCTTCCAGAAGCTTCCGATTTCGATTCCGAAGCGAGAAGCGATTATCCGATGAACTTTTCGTGCTACATAGATAATAAACAACAAATGCAAAAAAATTGCATGAATAGACATGAACAACAATTATATTTAAATAAAATTTTTTTTCTAAAACTACAATTTTTTCGAGACAAAAGAAGGGAGTATCATACTTTTCTAAGTTAATAAATTATTTTAACACAAAAAAGAGTTAGTAAGTGACATAATGAAGTTGAATATATTGACTAAAAATATAACTCTACTAATGTCTGATTTTAATAGACCAATTCGTGGCTGCTTTGAGGAAAAACTCAATTAGTAAACCTAAATATTTTTGCCATCGTCGCCATCGATGTAGACGTGTAGACTTTTAGGCCTAATCGAGTTTTAACTTTCGTTTTCTTTTATGATGGATCTCCAACTAATCAATCAAAGATTAGGCATACAAGTATAATACTGCTAGAAAGCGAGAACCTGAAAAAGACGGATCATTTTAGAAAGTCTGTAAATTATTTATATTATTTTTAGTAAATTAACAAATTTATCTCTAACCTACCTTATTTTTAGATTAACAAGAGATAAAAATTGTGGGAAATACCACCATTGGATATTACTTTTACCCCATAATATTAGCAAACTAACACCTATTACATATGTTTACAATACCATTTCTAAAATATGTAATTTTATCCTCTCCCTCATTTTTTTCCTCTCTCTCGATCATTTTTCCTCACTCCTCTTCCATAATAGTCAGATAACATACTTAAGATAGTCAGACTACTTAAATATATTTTTGGGTTTATGGTTTATATATTGGGTTTAGGGTTTATAATTTGGATTTAGAGTTTAAGGTTTATATTTTTGATTTAGGGTTTATATTTTGAGTTTAGGGTTTATATTTTGCATGTAGGATTTATGTTTTGGGTTTAGAGTTTATGTTTTGGGTTTAGAGTTTATATTTTGGCAATACAAACTCTAAAAGAGTTTATATTTTGGGTTTACAGTTTAGGGTTTATATTTTGGGTTTAGGGTTTATATTTTGGGTTATGGTGGTTGTTCACTATTTCATAAAATATAAGTTCATTTTAAATAATTTTAATCATGTTAGATTTAGAAAAATATGTGTTTGTTTAGATAATATTGTGTTATTTTAATATTTGAATTTGTATGTTTTAATTTGTAAAATTATAAAGGGTAAAGTTTCATAATTTAATCTTTAACAAAAAAATATCATATTAAAAAAAAAACATTAACCAGAGAGAAGGGTAGAGGAGAGATAAATGGTTATATTGTTTCCTAAAAACTAATAATATTTTCTTGTGGTTAAATAGTGAATTACCCACCTAAAAACCAATATCCACCAAATTAACTCCAAAATATTTACGTTTTGTGATTTTTTCTATCGATTTTCTTTTTATACATGTGTTTCTCATATATTTCTTCTTTCTCGAAATGTTATTACTGATTCATTTCAAGAATCAATTGATTCAAGTTTGTTCATTTCTTTTTAACGTAAAATTTTTTTATTAAATTACTAGAGTATAATCACGATTACAAAGTTATACAGAACATTAGAATAAAAATTATTACATAAGCAGATATATGCATGATAAAGATAAAACATTATAAAAAGTGAATTTTGACGTTGCTTTCTTTCAAGATAAGCCTTACACACTAATAGACATGTAATCTTGTTATTTGTCTTCTTTGAAATTCTTCTTACTCTAATACGATAAGTATGCCAATCGGGCATTGCTTCTTCGAGTTTCCAAATCGCACAGTAAGAAGCCATTGCATCTGTTTGATGTTCTGAAATGTCCACACTATGATACCAATTAGTTCGTATCATAGTCATTGTTACGAAGGTTATCTTTGAATAACTTTGATAACTCTAATAATTATGTCCCATGATCGATCCATCCCTACCACAATCGTTTGCCTCCTTGTTATGATAAAATGCCATAAATCGGTGTTCTTTTTCTTATTTAAAATAATTCATCTCCGACGTGAGAACACAAGTTCATGATCGTTCCAAGTAGTCATCCGGCCATGGTGACGGTTTTAACGTTTAATGATTTGAAATATGATTATCAGAACGAAACGCTCTCGAACAGTTCGAGCATTCTATTCAAAATTTCTAGTGTCATATTTGTTAGTTCAGAAAAAAAATTCAAATACCAATGGAGTAGACTTAGACGTCACTAGAAATATCATCGGTTGTCGTATGTAGAAAGAGAAACGATGCGACAAAAAATACAATCTTTTTGAAAAAGTCTGAAACGATGAAAGTAGGAAAAGATAAAGCATTGATTATCTTTAATATACTATCTAAACACATTCAAAAGAAAAGCGAAAGAAAATTTGGCAGCCGGAGCCGCCATGAAGAGAAATTGGTTCAAAGTCGATGACAGAGAAAATAGAAGTGAGACAGAATGAATCCCAAGTTTGTTCATCTTTTCTCCTGTCAAAATTTTCCAAAAAATAATTAGTACTTTTGCGGTTAATTTGATATCTCAACTATTATCAATCTGCAAAACTGAGCAAAACCTCAAACGAACTAACAATTTAAAGCGATAAAGAAAATTGAATCAACACAAGAAATTTTTCAACAGTTCAGGAGCATGAGCTTCCTTACGTCTGGACCAAGGATCACCCTCAAAATCCACTAAGAAGAAGAATTCACCGTCGCTTTACACCAAATTGTTTATCGGAAGACTCACTCACCGGATGTAACCCAATCTCTCTCTCTCACGACTTCCAAATGATAAAATTTACCTTATAAGAACCTAAAAAGAACCCCAATTTTGCATTCATTCAAGAAACAACTAAGAAATACTCTTATACTAGCTCAAGAGCAAATCGAAGTTAGTTGTAACTTCTCATATGATTCGTAACAAAGACTCAACTTCAAACTTTCTTATGAATGTTGAAGATGAACCAAATGACAACGTTCCCTTTGTCACTTAAACTAAACCGACCCAATTCTTCAATTTCTCCAAACCGGATGAAATACGTAGCTTAATTTGATAACCACCAATGAACCTGAGATTTGACTAAACCGAAATGCCAATGATTTCTTCAACCATAGTATATTTCAACAAACTCCACCTTGGTTAAGAAATCATTTGCTTTTTGTTAATTTTCTCTTCTTCTTCTCTTTTTTAATGGTCTCTGATCCTCATCCTCTTCTCTGACCCCTCAAGAGAGACACCTAACAAGCTAAGTAGCTATTTGAACTTGCTAGTTGATAATACCTTAGTGAAAAATGTCCACTGGATTTCACTTGTATGAACCTTTGAAACTACTATCTCACCTTCTGCAACTTTTTCCCTGAGAAAGTTCATCTTCATAGCCATGTGTTTGGTAATGCCAATGCGCTTTGTGAGTCACATAATATTTCTATCTTCTCTTACTTGAGTCCAAACTCTTCACTTAGACCCTTGAGCTAAATAGCCTCTTTTGCATCCTCTGTCATTGCAATATATTAAGATTATGTAGTAGATAGAGCCACAACATTCTAAAGTGTAGATTTCCAGCTTATCACACAGCCTCTAGAAACAAATGTATACCATGTGAGTGACATTCTCTTGTCAAGGTCTGCTGCAAAATCTGCATCACAAAACTATAAATCTTGAACTCTGCTCTTTTCATGTACTCCAAACTCACACCAGATGACCCCTTGATGTCTCTTAGTATCCATTTGACAACATTCCAATGGTTCGTGATTGGCTTGCTCATGAATCTGCTTACCATTCCCACTAGATAAGCCATAACAGGCCTAGTGCATATCATTCCATACATCAAGCTCTACTACATTGCAATAGGGAAAAGATTTCTTAAACTCTGAATCTATGTCTAAATCATCCTCATCTGCAGCATATAGCTTGAAGTGAACTCCTAGGGGAGTGCGTACTACCTTAGCTTCTTACATATGGTAGCATTTTAGCATTTTCTATAAGTATCCTTCATGTGATAGTTTCAAGGTTCCTTTCTCTTTGTCTCTTATGATGTCAATGCCAAGAATCTTCCTTGCTTCTCCCAGATCCTTCATATCAAACTTGGTATTCAACTAATCCTTCAATACTAAGATCATTTGTTTATCTTTGTAGGCCACTAACATGTCATCCACATATAGCAATAAGTATATGGGAGTGTTCGATTCTTGTTTGATATAGACACAGTTATGATGATTGCTCCTGTGCAAACCAATCTCCATCATAAACTTGTTGAATTTTTTATTCCACTGCCTAGGACTATGCTTCAATATGTAGAGAGATTTCTTCAACAAGCATACCCAAGATTCTTTTCCTTTGACCTCATATCCTTCTAGCTGACTCATGAAGATCTCTTCTTCCAAATCACCATGTAAGAAAGCAGTCTTCACATCTAGTTGTTCTAGTTCCATTCATTCATTCACTACTAAAGACATCAAGTATCTTTTAGATACATGTTTTACCATTGGAGATAATATTTTATTATAGTCCAATCCTTCCTTCTGTGCAAACCCCTTTGCAACAAGTCTTGCCTTGAATCTTGGCTCTTCTCTTCCTACCTGGATTCTTCTTAACGATCCACTTGAATCCAATTGTTCTTATTTGTTTTCGTAGCTGAACTAATTCCCAGGTGAAGTTCTTGTATAAAGATTTCATTTCCTCATCTGATGCAGATTTCCATTTGTCTCTGTATTTATCCATCATTGCAGACTTGAAATCAAATGGCTCCATTTGTTCACCACCTTCTGTTACCATTAGAGCCAAGTTCACATAGTCTTCTAATCTTTGGGGAACCTTTGTTTCTCTTCTTTTCATGGCCCTTGCTAGTTGATAGTCATCAAGATCAATTTGATTCAACTCTTGCTCCTCTTCAAAATCAATTTCTTCAAATATTTGTTCTGGTTGTTGCTGAGCTTCTTGATTAGTGTTGTCTTGTATCTCCACCTGAGTGTTTTCTTGTATCTCCACCTGAGTGTTGATACCTGAAACACTGGAAAATCATCGGTATCACCAAGAATAATATCAAGAAATTCTACATTCTTCCCTTTTAAGCTTTGAGAGTCTGGTAGTAGATCTTTGTAGCATTGGTCCTCATTGAAATTCTTGAGACAATACAGCTCCTATCATCTAAGGATCATATTTTGTAACTCTTGACTCATGTTGGGTAGCCAATGAAGATTCTTTTTTTAGCTCTAGATTGTAGCTTGCCTTCATCATTGTGAAAGTAACAGACACAACCAAACCTCCTTAGTTGACTTAGCATTAGTGGAGACCTTGACCACACCTCTTCTAGTATTGAATCTTCAATAGCAGTGCATGGGCATCTATTTATGAGATAGACTATTGTATTCACAGCTTCTCCCAAAACACTTTAGGAAGGCCTGATTCACTGAGCATGCTTTTTACCATTTCAAGGATGGTTCTATTCATCCTTTCCACTACTCCATTCTGTTGTGGAGTATAAGGGATAGTTTTGTGCCTTGTAATTCTATTCTCAACACATAATTTATCAAACACTAAGTTACAGAACTCAAGCCTGTTGTCTGTTCTCAACTTTTTAACCTTGAGCTCTGATTGATTTTCCACCAATGATTTCCGTTCTGAAATTTTCTCAAAGGCTTGGTTATTTGTCCTTAAGAAGTAGACTCACACTTTCCTTGAATAGTCATCTATAATACTTAGAAAGTGATGACACTTACCAAATGATACTGGTACACTAGGTTATCCTCATAAATTCGCATGAACATACTCAAGGCATTTAGTACTTGTGTGCTTACCCTTTTGAAAACTTGCTCTGTGTGCTTTACCATAGATGCAATCTTCACATAATTTGATACTTGTTACCTTCCCTTTGTCCAGATACCCTTTACGAGTCACAACATCTAGGCCTTTCTGACTTATGTGACCAAGTCAGTTGTGCCACAACTTTGTCTTATCCTTGCTATCTGCAACATTAGCTTCATCAGTGTAATGATGTCCAAGAAGAAAGTATAGCTTATCTTTTCTTCTTCCTTGTAACAATATTTTGTCGTCTTTCTTCACACTTAACACACCATTGTGAGATCCAAAAGTGAATTCGTGGGACAATTCCTTTTAAAGTCTCCCTCTTCACCACAACTCCAACATGTTGGAGCATTGCATTTACCCTTCAACTTGAATTTACTTTTACCTTTACCTTTATCTTTATTACCAGGCTTTCCTTCGCGTTGAGCGTTGTTGACTTTACCAGTTGAACCTAATTCAAGTTGCTTCGAGTTTATAACATTTACAACTTCATCAAATGTTAGTGACACTTTACCATATCTCAAACTATCCCACAGGTGATCAAACTGTTAAGGCAGAAACATTGTAAGGAGGATGGTCATCTCCTCATCTGATATATTGATCCTAACATTCTCTAAATCTGTAATTACTCTCAAGAACTCATCAATGTTATTCTCAATTGTTAAAGAATCATTCATTCTAAAACCATAAAGACGCTGTTTCAGATAGATTATGTTAGGTAGTGATTTAGACGGGTACATCTTATCAAAGATTTTAAGCATACATGCTGCTGTTTTCTCTTTGGTAATTTTGTGAAGTACCTGATCGGTAACACTAAGGAGTATGGTGCTTCGAACCTTTCTTTTCTTTTCAGCCATACCTGAGTCTTCTTTTTCAAAGGGAGTTGGCTCAGTTATCTCTTCTTCATCATCTCCTTTTGATTCATCATCTTTGCTCTATTCTGGTGACTTGTCTAGTTCCTTTTGTTGAGCCTCCATTAATCCGAGAATCTTGAGGTGAGCCAGTAGCTTTTCTTTCCACAAATTATAGTCGATTGTTCCGTTCAACTTCTCCATCTCAATTCTTGCGAAAGACATTGTGAAGAGAAGATTAATGGTGTTGATCCGCAACTACGATCTTCTCTTGGAGTTTTGATACCACTTCTTGCGGTTAATTTGATATCTTAAGTATTATAAATCTGCAAAACTCAGCAAAATCTCAAACAAACTAACAATTTAAAGCGATAATTAACACAAGAAATTGATCACTCAGTTCAGGAGCATGAGCTTTCCTACGTTTGGGTCGAGGATCACCCTCAGAATCCACTAAGAAGAAGAATTCACCGTCGATTTACATCAGGTTGTTTACCGGAAAACTCTTTCACCGGAGTTAACCCAATCTCTCTCTCACGACTTCCCGATAACAAAATTGACCTTCTAAGAACCTAAGAAGAACCCCAATTTTGCATTCATTCAAGAAACAACTAAAAACTACTCTTATACTAGCTCAAGAACAAATCGAAGTTATTTGTAACTTCTCCAACGATTCGTAACAGACACTTAGCTTCAAACTTCCTTCTGAATCTTGAAGATGACCAAAACAACACACTTCGTCGCTTAAACTAAACTGACTCAGTTCTTTAAATTTNGATACTTTATTCAACAAAAAAATCTTTTTACAAAGTGTTTAGTCTAAAAAGCTAAAAATACTATGCTGTAAAATGAGATAAAGAGTGCCTAGCTATCAATCATTCTTGACCATACCATGTTTGAAGGAGATCATCATAAGGTAAAAGGTGACTCAATTCTTAAATTTCACAAACCGGATGAAATAGGTAGCTTGATTTGATAACCACCGATGAACTTGAGATTTGACTAAACCGAAATACCAATGATTTCTTCAACCATACTATATTTCAACAACTATAAACAAGATTTTGACTGTATGTAAATAATTTATATTATATTTTGTATATTAGCGAATCAAGTTATTCAAGCATGTTCATCTTCCTCGTGAAAAAAACAAAACTAAGAGCTTTTTCTAATATAAATAAAAATAAAACTGAACCTAATTACCTAAATAAAATTTTGACTATAAATAAAAAGTAATATCATATTCTTATTTTAGTGTATTATCTTAATGTTATATGTATATATTTATACAGTAATGAATAAAGATTAGAGTAATTTCATAAAATACTACAAAACAAATTCATATTCCAAATATACCACACACTCCCAATTATTCCCAAAACACTTTTAAAATATTCTTCTTCCAAAAAATATCACAAACATAAAAAAAAAATTTAAAGGTTTAGAATTTGAATTCTTGGGTTTGGGCTCACTAATTATAGTTTAGGGTTTAGTTTTGAAAGGATTAAAGTTTAGTTTTACAGGTTTAAGATTTAAATTTGACATTTTGAAGCTATTGTAAATTTGTGGTATCTTCAGAACAAAAATATTTTTTTGATATTTTAAAAATAATTTAGGAATATATGATATTTTTGGAACGCACCGCTAAAATTTGGTATTTTTAAAAAAATCCATAAAATTTACCTCAAATTTCGTTATTTTTACATTAATACTAATTATAATTACTAATATTTATTATTTTATAGTGTTTATTAATTTACCAAATACTAATTTATAGATTTTTTTACAGTACATCTTATACTTATAAATACGCTAATGAGCATCTCAAAGCTAACGATATGATTTTGGTTTTATAAGGTTTTACTGTGTAAGTTTTTTTAATCACAAAGTTAACTAAAGAAAGTTGAATTCCAAATTACATAAATGTAAAAGAAACTTGAGTATTAAATCACATAATTATGAAAACAAATAAAACATGTATGTTAGATATTTTT
>OVAV01001260.1:0-13879 GCA_900406375.1 Iberis amara
ATAATATATATATATATATATATATATATATATATTTAAAACACAATTATGAAAATATATTTAGATTCACTAAAATATATATTTTTGTCACATATAGATAAAATGTTCGAAAACACAACTATGTAGACTTGGAATTCTATGCGAAGAAATTATACAAAAATAAATCAATGTCACTTCCTCCACTAATATTTATTCTCCTAAAAGTAAGTGTGTGTGAATTGTGATGCTCTTAAACATTAATATCTTCTACATTTCTTAAGAATACTTTTATAGCCATCCATTTACTATCTAATTTTTTTGTCACAGTGATTGAGATCCCTGGTTTGATAACTAGGCAGCGGACCACTAAGCCACTTGCTCATTGTTATCTATCTAATTTATGTTCATCTTAAATTGTCTATCTTATTATTGTTCAATATTTAATTTTGTTACATAATTAATTATTTTTTGTTTATAATCGTATCACAAAATTTATTGTAGATATTTGTAAAATTTTTACATTAAAATTTTTGAATAGTTATTATCATATTATTATCTTTTATATATATATATATTGTAAAAATATACTATGCACTTTCAAAATTTCGTAGATAAATATTTTATGAAACGCATTAATTTCCTTCTCTTTTCACACTTATATAAGTAAGTAATATACTCCCTCTGTATCAAAATAATTGATGTTTAAGGTTTTTACACGTTGTTTAATAAAATACAAAACATCATTTAGTTTATCTAATTTCTATGAAAATCACATTAATTTTAGTCAATCTAACCAATCAAAGTGGTTATACAAAATTTTAATGACAATTAGCTTTAAAGTTTTGCATAGAAACGCGAAAACATCAAATAATTTGAAACAAAAAAAAATTCTCTAAAACATCAATTATATTGATACGGAGGGAGTATAATTTTTAAAAGCATTTGAGTAAAACTTGAGAGCCCAAAACATTTTCTTTAATGAATAATAATATTTTCCTCCAAAACATATATCTTAATATTTCTTTAACCAAAAACAAATAGAGAAATTCCTTGAAACCACCAAAAGAAGTTCACATTTCAAAAATACCACACACTCCTAAAAGTTCCAAAAATACCATTAATTTTTTTTTTCAAAAATACCACAAACATAAAAAATTGAATTTTAAGGGTTTATAATTAAAATTTTTGGGTTTGGGTTCACTAAATAGAGTTTAGGGTTTAGTTTTGAAGAGGGTATGATTTGATTTTGTGGTTTAAATTTGAAATTTTAAGGCTATTTCAAATTTTTGGTACTTTTGGAACAAAAACAAATTTTGTGGTATTTGGAATATACCTAGTTTTTGTGATATTTTTGAGAATTTCCCAAACAAATATACATCACATATTTAATAGATTAATCTCATAGATAGCTACCATTTCTTAGTTTAAAAAGGAATAACATTTAATATTCATTAAATCAGCCAAATAGCTTATATATATATATATATATGTTTATGACCCAAAAAAATATATATGTTGGGTTCAAATTAAATAAAAGGATTTTCAAAAAATACAACAAAAAATAAGTAGATTCGCCGAGCATATGGTAGTCTAGTGGTAAAGCCCTAGTAGTGACTCTGGCATTTCTAAGTTCGATTCTCTCTCGGTGGGGTTTATATTTTCTTTGTAATTGGATGACAAAGAAGTAAGTAGGTTCCAAAAATATCACATTCTTAAATTGTTCTACAAAAATCTAAAAACATTTTTGTTCCAAAAATACCACAAATTTGTTATAATTTTAAATTTAAACTTTAAACTTTCAAACTAAACCTTACCCCTTCAAAACTAACCCTAAACTATTAATGCCCTTAAATATAACTTTTATATTTGTGATATTTTTAAAAGAAAAATAATTTAATGATAATTTGGGAATATTTGTCCAAAACCTAATTTTTGTGGTAATTCATGGAATTCTTTCTTAAATTATACAAAAATTTTTTCTTTTCAAAACTGTACCATGTTTATTTGTTTAATTCAAAAATATTTAGTTATTTTACTTTTTTTTGTTGATAAAAGCACTTGTAAAAGAAAAGGATAAATACGCCCCTATAATGGAGAGGAAGTAAAATAAACTTAATGGTATAATATATAGTAAGGAAATTATATTAATTAAGTCTCATCTCTCACAAAGGTCTCTCATCTTATCTCTTTCTCATGGCCTCACCACAAGCAACCAAACTGTCTCTTATGATCGGATCTCAAAGTTGGCTTGTTGGGAGCACTGAGACATCAAACATGGTTTCTTCTTCTATCTTTCTCTCTTAATCTTATTTAACCCTAAAACCCCTTTTTATAGCTTAATCCCAAAAGTTCCTCTCTCTATCTCTCTCTCTCCATTAAAACCCTTCACAAGCAAAAAAGCTTTAAGCTTTTAATGAGCTTAAGATCTTCTTCACTTCCTGCAAAACTGAGTACTTGTTCTTATTTGTAAGTCTCTGAAATCTCTCTTCTTTAATTTTCTTTATTTCCTTATTAGTAATCCTCATTAATTGGTCATAAAATTAACAATAAAATAAAAATAAAAATTAACACTTTTTTTTGTTAGATCTTTTTAATTGAAATAAAAAAATGGATATGAGAAGCCATGAAATGATAGAGAGAAGAAGAGATGATAATGGTGGTAATGAAGATAATTGTAATGGTAATAACAACAACAACAATACTCGTGTCTCTTTTAACTCTCAAACCCTAGATCATCACCAATCGAAATCTCCGTCGTCATTTTCCATCTCCGCCGCTAAAACCACCACTATAAGGTACCGAGAGTGTCTGAAGAATCACGCGGCTAACGTCGGTGGAAGTGTCCACGACGGATGCGGCGAGTTTATGCCTAGTGGTGAAGAAGGAACTATCGAAGCTCTCAGATGTGCTGCTTGTGATTGTCACCGTAATTTCCACCGGAAAGAAATCGACGGTGTTGGAAGCTCAGATTTAATTTCTCATCACCGTCACCACCACCACAATTACGGCGGCGGAGTAGGAGGAAGAAGACCACCGCCGTCAAATATTATGCTTAATCCGTTAATGCTTCCTCCGCCGCCGAATTACCACCACCATAAGTACGGAATGAGTCCTCCCGGAGGAGGAGGAGGAGGAATGGTGACGCCGATGAGCGTTGCTTACGGTGGAGGAGGAGCTGAGTCGTCAAGTGAAGATCTGAATCTGTACGGACAGTCAAGTGGAGAGCATGGAGGAGTTGCAACGACGGGGCAAATGGCGTTTTCGATGTCGTCGAAGAAAAGATTTAGGACAAAGTTCACGACGGAGCAAAAGGAGAAGATGATGGAGTTTGCAGATAAGCTTGGATGGAGAATGAACAAACAAGATGAAGAAGAGCTTAAAAGATTCTGTAATGAAATTGGAGTCAAAAGACAAGTCTTCAAAGTTTGGATGCATAACAATAAGAACATGGCTAAGAAACCACCACCACCACCACCATCAACTACTCTCTAATGAAAAATCAATCATCATTATCATTAATCAGATCATGATTAGCTATAATTAAGAGGGATTTTATTATCTTAATCTATTGTTGTTGTTGTTTTTTTTTTTTATGTTTTCTAGGTTTTGTAGCTTGTACGATCTTTGGATCAATCAATGGATGTTTTGTTTGCTTAGTTAATGTTTTTACTTTTATTTTTGTTTATGTGTTTTGTCTTCTACTCAGATGGTACTTGTAATCAGCTTCTTTTCCTTATTAGTTTATGTTTCTGTCTTATTTTTTTAAATCATTTGAGCTTAATATAATTATTTGTCTTGTACAAAACTTACATAGCCACAATACATATAATTACAAAAGAATTTGCGCCCTAAACTCAAACTTAAACATCCGAAAATCCAACCTAAGGTTTCTGCATATATATACATTTTATATAATTTTATGTCAACATATAACTAACAAAAAGAAAATATACTATTTTTTATATTTATTTGTATACATCAAGATTTAAATATTTGGTTTAGTGTCAATGAGCAATTAGGTTTTGAATTAGGCTTTTAGAAAGAAATAAAATTTGATGTTTCGGCTCAGAAGAAGATATAAAATTAGAACTATATTCTTAGAAAAATTTAGTATAAGTTCTATATGATGTTATAAGATTGTTTTTGAAGAAAAAAAAAAAAAGAATTGTACCCCAAAATTATTAGATATATGGTAATTTAATATGAATAGGCAAGCGTTATTTTCAAAGTTGAAGTTTATTTACTATGGTTAATGTGAAATATGTCCAATATTGTAACAATATGATTTGAGTATACTGTAGATCTGTCAGCTTCTGAAAACAGAAAAAGGAGAAGATTCTCACTGTTATATATTTCAGAGATGATATAGTTCACGGAGTCATGACCTATGTATCTTGTGTGTCGTCACACCCTATGCATATATAAGACATACCATATGTAATATATATAATTGGCTATAATAATATTTATAGAGTTTCTTTTATTCTGTTGCATCATTTTTTTGTCACTATAATTTCTCCCCCACAACAAAATTGATCCATCGAGTAATTCAAATTCTATTAAATACTTGTATAGAAATAGTATGTTCGAAATCTGATATGGTAAAATATAACAGAAGACAACCATTAAATCACTTGTTCATCCTTATTTTGGTTGCAACATTTTGTGTGGAAACTATTGATAATCAATAATATATAATCGGATGGCATCCTTTATTTATGATGAATTATTTAGGGGATTAATTTAGTTTCATCCACTAGAATTATTCATCAAATTTAATCGAAATCTGATTAGTTTACACTTTTTTTTTTGTATTTGGTCACTAGACATTTTTGACATTGGTAATTATGAAGATTTCAATGGTATTTAATATTATACTCCTTCTGATTTTGAAAGTGTCATTTTAACATTTTCTACACAAATTAAAAAATGTATGTGTTCCATAAAAATAACATAAAGTATTCAAAATCAACCAATACAAAAAGTAGAATAAAAATCAAACTCTCAATTTCTATATTGAAAACCTAAATTGACACTCTTTTGATAACAAAAAATAATAGCTAAAATGATACTCTTTAAAAAAATAAAAGGAGTATATATTTCATTCTTCCACTTAAAAGAAGTACAAACTCTCTTATTCATGAATTCTAGTTATATTAGACGAACACGGTTTGAACAGAAATTCTGAAAGGTATTGATGATGTATCATTTTGGCAAATCATCTTTGATATCCAAATTCTGCATGCGTCCCAATAAGTGTTAGTGATCGAAAGTTGGTAATCTTGAATTATAAAATCTCAGCTTAGTTGTGATCTTAATGTTTTGTAGTTCCATTTAGCTCCGGTCGTGTAAAATTTTGTTTCTTAAATTTTGAAACTTTGTCATCTGGAATATGCGGATTTTCAGATTTCAAGTTTTTTAAAAATATATTCTCATGGAATTTATGTTTCTTCCTTTGAGAAAAAGAAAGTGGGCCAAAAGGAATTATTAACAAAAAAGCTTTTTTAACTAAAACTTTTTTTCTCTTTCTTTTTTCTTTCTAGAACTCTCTTGCAGGACTTCTAGATCGGGAGGAGGATTTGAGAACTTCGTCGTCACCGCCGAGCCACAGCCTTCCGCACTGCGTCCCCCGGGTCCACCGGTGAGTGCAGCGCCGGCAGACTCTCCACGCAGTGATCTCCCATCCCCCCTTCAAACCCTCGACATCTCCTCTGCTTTTCCTCACCGAAAATGACATAACGGCGGAGAAGCAGGTGTGTGAGTTTGAAGATTTCGGCCGGATCTACAAGAAGAGCACACCATGGAGGACAAGCGGCAAAGAGGGACAAGACCTCAAGATGAACGGGATCTGGTCGGCGGCGGTCCAGGGAAGCTAGATCTGAAGGCGGCTTCATGAGGACAGTTGTCGTCGGCGGGTATGGCTTCTCCTTCTCCGTCGCTAGTGGGATCCGTCTCCGCAAATCGGAAACCTAGCTTGTTCTTCCCGAAGTCACCTGAAGCGCATGCAGACTTGATTCCTCTTCCTCTGATGTTGTGTTGTTGTTAGGTGGGAAGCAGTGGTGGTCATGTACCGCCGCTTCTTTAGTATCGTCGCCGGGCCACCGGAGGACCTGTTCCGGTGGACACCGCAGTCAACGGCGGCGGCGAGTCTCTTAGATTTTTTATTTGGCTCGGGTTCTAAGGTTTTTTCATTTGGTCCGAGCCTTATGTTGGGCCTTAGTAGCTCATTTCATGGTGTTGGGTTTTGGAGTTGTTGTTAGTTTGGATATAGGATTAGGCTGATCTTTTGTAAATAAGCTACATCTGTACTATTATATTTTTAATTTGAAAACCCTTCAACAAAAAAACAAAACAAAACAAAACAAAAAAAGCTTCTTATATCGTAACTGATATTACTTGAGGAGGAATAGTAAAATGAATCATTACCTTTCATTTCATGAATTTTCTACCCATTTTACAGCCATTGCCACTTTGCTCTTCACCATCTTTATTCAAGAACTTGATTTCTTTCCTGTTTTGAAGTCTAATCATCCATAGACATAGGAGCGAATTTTTGGTGGTAGATAAACTAAATTCTAACAAGCCGACTCTGTTGTATCAGGACAAGCTAGTGATTTAACTATTGCAAGAAAGTTGCACCGGTCTTAAGCAACTGTTTAGTCAGATGTCTCAGAGAGCAGATACTAAGGGAGACAATGAAACTTACTGCTTAATGGAATCTGAAAAAGAGCAGCTTAATATCCATAAGAACACAACACTGGATATGAGAATGGAAAAGAAACTGCAGAGTCTTCTTAGATATGAACATGATGATCTGGAGACAGTAAGAACGGATTATGAAGCTTATACATACACACACACACCAGATAAAATGAAAACTTGTACAAGAAACAAATTGTAGATATCTTGGTGTCGAGAAAGATGAAGTTAAGACAAAACAAGAACATCTGTTTGAGTGTAAAGATAATAAGATAAATAGAAGCAATGTGGAACCTTTGGATCATCCTTTATCAGAAGTGACCCTGCAATGTGATGACCAAATCTAGAGATGTAATAACCAATATAGATATTTATATCCGCGGGTCATATAAATATAAATCCCATCATATTCCCAGCACATTATTTTCATCACGGTTTCTCAAACTAAGGTCAAAAAGCACAGTAACTCAATTGCACACCAGCAAATCACATGAGAGGGAGTTAACATAAAGAGGTTTTAAAAGCCAAGCAGATGAAGCATTATAGCATTTTGCGCATGCATACGATTCTCAGCTTGTGGGAAGACAATCGAATAAGGAGCCTCCACAACTTCATTGGTCACCTCGACTCCTCTCTCTGCAGGCAGACAATGCATGAAATAGGCTTTTGGACCAGCCAATTTCATAAGAGCTCCATCTACCTACAATTGACATTCAAAATAATGAGGTTAGTACCTGTACTTACAATAAAAAAAAACCCGACATTGTACCAAAACTAAGCCAGAGTATACAATATATATTTATTTTACCTGGAATCCTTGGAATGCTTTACGGCGATATTCAGCTTCATCCTTTTGCCCCATACTGGCCCATACGTCTGAATACACAACATCAGCTCCTATGACAGCTTCTTTAGGATCATTAATGATCTCTATCTTACTTAATCCTGCTTGTTGTGCCTTTAAAACTCTTTCTTTGTCTGGTTCAAACCCTTTTGGGCAAGCACACACAAAATGGAAAGGAATAACGGACGCCAACTCTAACCATGAGTGGACCATATTGTTCCCATCTCCAACGTAAACAACCTGAAGTTTGTTAAATTAGTGTAAGTGAAGATAAGATTTTGTAACTGAGCTTGCGTCAAGGAAAAGATATAACATAAGATCATCATACAAATCTAGACTAGTTGTGCTTTATTTTGCCGATGATTTTGAAATGGATAATCTCTGATGTAGAGAACATATGAACCAGTCAAGGCTTTGTCACTGTTTCCTTCATGTTTTGCGTAATATGCATCTGCGGCCTAAGCTACCGATGAGTCAATGACAAAAGATAATAAAGCTACATAATAGCATGTAGCTGGTGAAAAGGTTAACAAACCTTCGTCCCTTCGACTTGACCAATGTGCTCAATTATTGTGAGAGCATCAGCCATGATTTGGCAAGGATGGTTATGATCTGTCAGACCATTGACAACTGGAACACTCGAGTAGTTAGCCAAATCAAGAATGTCCTACAAAAACAAGTAGATTCAAGTTTCGTAGTTAGAAGGAATCGAACACATACTCAAATCAGTTTAGAAACAAATATTCACACCATTAACAAGACACTGAGAAACATAGAACATTTCTTCCAAGTGTTCAATCTAGTAGGCCCTTTATAAATCAATCAAAAACTCACCAGCATACCTGATGAGCAAATACACGAGCCATAATGATATCATTATAGCGTGAGAGTACACGAGCAACATCACGAGTTTCCTCTCGCTTTCCCATCTGGATATCATTTGGTCCTAGATATAAAGCATGACCACCAAGCAAGAAGAAACCAGTCTCAAACGAAACCCTAGTCCTCATGGATGGTTTTGCAAAGATCATAGACATAGATTTTCCTTTAAAAGGTAGATAATTCCTCTCCCCTGATTTCAGTAAGGCTTTGACCTCTGAAGCCTTATCTAAAATCTTTTTAATGGTCTCTGTGTCAAAATCATCAATTGCTAGAAAGTCTTTCAAATCAGATTTTCCTGCATATAGCAAACAACAAGCAAGAAATAGTTTTACTTACTACTTATTCTATAGATTGTAAGAGAAGATAAACACACTTAATCTAAATACTAACCGGATAGATCAAAATCTCATCAAACTTGTGTAATTCGTCAATCAAAGGACGCAATATTGAGTTAACTGATACGAATTTAAGAGAGAGAGAAATCAAACCTTTAACATCGGAAGCAGAAGAAGGCGAAGTGACGGAGGAGGCTTGACAGGAGACACGGAGGCGGAGTGAGGAGAAGTTCGCCGGAGAAGTCAGAGATACGGTGGAGAATCTATTGAGAGTAGTGCCGGGAAAGAAAGAAGATGAAGAGGAGAGGGAAAAAGCCGGTGACGGAGCTGTCGAAACGTGAGAAGCCATCGCCGCCAGATTGTGATTGATTCTTGAGTGACAGTAAAATTAATGCTTCACCTTTATATCGTTGAAGATTTGCTTTTGGAATTTTATTAATGGGCCTCCACTAGGCCCATTTTCATTTTTCGTTTTGTTCAACAAAACATTACATTCCATGTTTTTTTTTTGTTGTTAAATGTTAATATTTTATAACCTTTTTGTTTTTGTTTTTGAGAGAAAATACATAGCAAACTAGTAGCGGAAAAATAAAAAAAACTAAGACAATAGCAAAATACAAATACAAAACACAACAACCGACTAGACGAAAGAAACAAAACAACAACAAACTGAGCAATTCACTAAGACAAGAAGATCGAGAAGCCGAAGACTCAGAAGCAAAACTCGAGAAGCAGATATCCAAAATTGCCACGAACCACCCTCCAACACCTATATCTTCTAGAGGCCAGTAGACACTAACATGCAAACTAGATAATGACAACAAACAACCACGGAAGGAGAACCAATGGATGCTTCTGAGACAAAGAAAATCGAGCCAAAGAACGCGGTAGCCGGGAAAAGGAACTATGGAAAACTCGGCACAGTTCCAATCTAGTTGTAACTCGAATAGAACGGGTAGCTACTCCTATTCTACCTCTCGATTGACCCCACCCTCCATCAGAACACAAATTGCAGAAGAAGAAGACACCGCTAACAACAAACCAAGTCCCATAGCATAACTCAACCTGCAACTGAACCGAAAAACCCGCACAAGCTGATTGAAGCTCTTATTTATGGCTAGGAACATGCCAAAAAACCCAAGGAGATGAGACCAAAGTAGAATGGTGCCACGGAAGCCCTCACGAGCAAGAGCTCCACCCCAATGCTTCAGCCCACTACGCCTAGGCACGACCTAGAAACTCACCCTAAGCCGAGAAGAACAGGGGAAGAGACAGTTGGGAAACCTATCACCGAGAAACCTAGAAACCTACGAAAAGAAATGCCAATGCACGACGAAGACACCCGCGAGCCGTAAATGCAACCATGGAGAAGTGTAACCACTCTTAGACCTATCTTCAAGGAACTAGAGATGCTTAGCTACTACAACTCCTCCACCAGGCATCGACAACTAAGGTGGAAACCGCCCTGATGAGGCCACCACAAGTGAAGGGAACCACCTGCCACACCCATTGCAAGCATCCAGATCTGCTAAACCTCCGCCGAAAAGCCCATATCTTCAGAAGACTCAGCCAACAGAGAAGAAGAAAAGTGGAGACATGCATGAGGAGGGAGGCTGAAGCGAGACGACTTGGCGGAGATTCCTGGTGAAGATTGACGCCGAATTTGAAGCCTAAACTCTCGACGGCTCACAGAACCAAGTGACCCAGAGGAAACATAGAAAGAGAAAGAAAAGAGGAACACAGACAACGGGCCCCTTGCAACGACGGCCAAAGCCGACCACTGAAGGGGCAAGCGGCGACGAGCAAGGAAGGTTAGGATTTCAAAGCTTTTGCGAGAGAGAAAACAAATATTTTGTTTTAACGTATCTTACATTTTTTCTATACATGTTTTGTTTTCCACTTTCCAACAACAAAAGAAGCAAAAACTGCAGGCAAAGGTAAGTGAGACAATTAAAACAGTTTCGTATTTTGGATTGTTTTGTTTAGTCTAAAATGGTGTATTTAAATATGGAATTTGGAAATATTTATGTTATAATGATAAATCTAATACTATTTAAACATGAATTTTAAAATATTTTATAAAATTTATTGTTATTGGATTAATGATTTGAAAAAGTACTATCAAATCCACTTTTATTATAATTTTTTAAGTAATGGATTTTTGGAGATTTTCTTAGTTAAAATACAAAATTTCAAATATTATAATTTTAAATAGAATTATAGAAAATTTTAAAATAAATCATTATTAGTTCATCCAAAATTATCTAAAAACTTAAACTCAAATAACTTTAAATTATTTTAAATTTTGTTTGAATACACCTCCCTAACTTATGAGGCAAAACCTTAAAAAAAAAAAACTTATGAGGCAAAACCGCAGAAAGAAAATATTGAACTGAGACCACTACAAAAGTATTGACTTCTGTTCACTGATGAAAGGCATATGCAAGTGGGCTTTTTATCTGTTTCGATACAAGAAAGTGTCAAGGAAAGAAAAAATGACCCTTGCAACTCTTTAATCAAAACAAACATATATATCTATTTTATATATATCATAAAATAGATGTTAAGAGAATTAAATTAGTAAATATAATAACATAATATAAAAAGGAATTAATAAATACAATATAAAAAAACACAGTCAAATTTTAAAAAATAATTAAATATATCCGACATGTAAAAAAGTTTGAAAAATAAAATGTTTACACTATTAATAAAATTTAATCTTGTAAAATTTATTTCTTATGGAACATAATTTAAATCAATTTTCAGATACTTTAAATTGTTGTTTAAGAAATACAATTTATTAATATCTAAAGGCGCATTGTAATAAAAAAAATTAAAAACATTGAGTTATATTTATGCGACTATAGTTTTATAATTAAATATTTTATTTATACATGCGTGTTACCGGACCATAGTTTAGTATATTATAATGCCTATAACCAGTGGCGGATGCACTTTCATCCCATTGGATGCAAATGAATCCAACCAAAATTTCTTTTCTTCTTCTAATTATTATAAAAATTTAAACACACATTACACAATTGTATATTTGAACCCAATTAAATTATAAGTTTGACCTCAATTCAATTTAGTTTTGATTTTATTGCAATAATGTGTGTTGGTTTTGTAAGCCTAATTGGTTAAAATTTATAAAACCTAGATATTGAAAAAAAAAAAAATTATTTTGACCCCATTAAATAAATTTTCTGGATCCGCCACTGCCTATAACTTTAAAATATAAATTAGAAAATGTTTAAGAAAAAGTAGTGTTTTCATGTTTCGTAACATAAGAGGAGAAATGAGAGTGCGGTGTTGGATTTGTTGAACATTATATCTAACAGTATCTAATTAGTTTTATGATTATGTTGGAATAATTCAATTGGTTCAAATTAAATAAAGTTTTAGTTTTGGTTAGATAATACAATTGTTTTTTTTGTCGAAATAATGCATCGTTTGATTGTTCGGAAATAATTTGCGACTGCAGTCCAAAAAGGTGGAGTTCAAACTTATTATGGAGCAAGTGAGAGCTTTGCACTTATATACCATGAAATAGCAATTTAGAGAATATAAAGTTGTGAAATCCTCACGGTCAATAGCTTCATCCATAAACTTTCTCCAAGCTAGTTATATTTGAAAAACTAACTGAAACATTAGAAGAAGGCAATGTCTTTCGAGGATGTGATCATGAGGTTTGTAGATTAAGGACAAAAACCGCATTCTAATTAATCTTCAGATTTTTTATGTGTTCAAATTAAATGAAAGTGTCTATTTATAGAGTACGGAAATTATGGTTTTGGTATAGTTTTTAATTTTTTTTGAAAATATATACTACAAAATTATTGGTTTTAAAGATAGAGGAAATAAAAAAATATGACACTTCTACAAGAGAGAGAAAAAATGATATAATTATTTACTTATTAAAGTGTAATTATTTACAAAAATAAGAATATAATAGACAAAAAATTCCTCAATAAATTACAATAGTCAAAAGTTTATAGAGTGTAATAACTTCGTAAAAATGTCCCCCAAAGTGAAAATCTTTTTAAAATATATACATTGAACTAAAGCAAAAACTAATTAAGATAGTACTACCTAAGTTCCAACTTTTTAAAATGTAATTTTAATACTGAACTTTCAAAAAGTGTTGAAAAAAATCATGAACTTTTCTCTCTCCTAAATAAATATCAAATTTTTTTTAGAATTTCAATTTAAATAACAAACTTTCGTTGACCAAGCCAATTAAGTACTGCCGTTAAGTTGACTAACGATTGACTTAACGAAGTTCATTTATTCCGTTAGTCAACTTAACGGCAGTACTTTATTGGCTTGNGTTTGTTATTTTTTTCAACTATTTCTAAAAGTTCAGTATTTGTTTGACATTTTTATTTTATTGAAATATTTAATTTATGTTAATAATTTGTTAGTTATGTGATGTTTATGTAAAATATCTTTTAAAATAATGAAACAAATTTATCGAAAGTATAAATTTGAATATTTTCAATTTTAGTATTTTTAATATTTTAAAATAAAATTATTATTTAGATTATAATTTATTGATTTCGGTTTGTGATGATTTTTGAATTAATAAAAAGTTAAAAACATATAATCACATTTTTTTTGTTGACTATAATCACAATTATTATTATTTTTTATAATCATAATTATGTTATATAATATATTTATTATGACTATATATATATATATATATATTTAATTTATCTTTGTAAATTATTATGACTATATATAATATATGTATTATGACTATATATATATATATATAGTCAGTTAAATAATTTAACTAATAAATAAAATAATTTCTTAAATATGATTTTCTTATATTTTTACAAAGATAAATTAAATATATATATATATAGTCATAATACATATTTTATATAACATAATTGTGATTATATGTTTTTAGTTTTTTATTAGTTCAAAAATCATTACAAACCGAAATCAAATAAATTATAATCAAAATAATATTTTATTTTAAAATATTAATAATAATAAAATTCAAAATATTCAAATTTATACTTTAGATAAATTTGTTTCACTATTTTAAAATATTTTTTCCATAAAAATCATGTAACTAATAAATTATTAACATAAATTAAATATTTCAATAAAATAAAATGTC
>OVAV01001261.1:0-13873 GCA_900406375.1 Iberis amara
ACATTCGATTGATCCGGGGGAGGAGGAAGCGTATTGGCGCACAACGTGCGGCCTAGAGGCTCCGCCACCTGAGTCATGGTGTCCGACATTACCCAAACTTGGCCAAAATACCGATAGTCCTAGCGACTGCTGTGACTTCTTTATGGCTACTATCCAAGAGTTTTGTGGAGTTCCGGACAATGTAGTGTTTCGCCTTCCGAAGCACGGAGAAAGAGCTTGCGCCTCGCCCCAGGGTTGGTTCACCTACTACGAGGCGCACCTCTTATACTGCTGATTATGGTTTCCCATTTCGGGGGTCATAATCGAATTTCTAAAGCGATACGACCTATCGATCGGCCATATTACGCCGCGTGGCCTTCAACACCATATCGGCTTTCTAGTCCTGAGCTATGAGCGAGGGATGAATTTGGATCCCGATTACTTAACGGCGTTCCTTCACCCGATAACTAAGAAGGGTTCACTTTAGTATTACTTGGTGGCTCGGAAGAATATGCTAATCGTACAATCGTTCAAGTCCAATCTTCATGATGGGAAGAAGCGCTATGTTTCCGTTCAACTCGATGGCGCCTCCATCGAAGAGAGTTACATTTCCTATTTTAAATGGAAATGGGGTCCGCAGGGTATTGCGGTCGGATATTCGAGCAGCTTTTGGTGTATAAAATCCTAACACATGTTTTTGTTTTGCGCAGTCGTTGATCCTCTTCTGCCGTTCCCGCATGATTTTCTTATTATCCAAGACATCCTTAGAGGCGGTCCGCTTCACTAGGTTCACTTTTCGCCGCAGCGATTTCGGAACGTTGTTGCTTACTATAACGCCCGAACCTGTCCCGGAGTCGTTGAAGAGGAAGAAGAACCAACGATGGAAGGTTTCACTCCGTACGAGATGCCTCCTGTAAGGGATAGGGGAGATCTCCGATGAATGAGTGTGTTACCTTTGGCGTGGGTAGTTATGTCCAAGTCGGAGAAGGATCGATTCCCGGGGTCTGTCTGAACTATTTTGACAGTCTGAGTCATATACTGTCGTTCGGTACTCATTTCTTTGATTTCTCCAATCCCATGCCGACTCCTCCTCCTGCAGCAGAAGGAGTCGTGAGGTCGAAGGAGTATGTTGAGGCTTCGCGCCTTACAATGGGGGTTAGTTTTTATTTACATGATTTCATTTCTACGGACGTTCTTGCTAGCCCCTTATGGAAATTCTGATAGGGTCTTCATGTGTTTGACGAGGTTTTCAGGGCGCGTGAGCGGAAGGCGCGAAAGGCCCAGTTCAAAGCCGAGAGACTTGAAGAAGAGAACTCTCGTTGGAGGGGAAAGATGGAAGAGATGGCGCGGAGGCAAGCGTCCAAGGTTCGCCGCGCGATCAGGCAGGGAAAGCGTGAGGTCGTTTTGATCATGGCGGATCGTTCGACTCGTTTTGAGGGCTGCTTTGATCGATTGGAGCAAACACACCAGATTGTCGGAGATTGACACCTTTTACCGATCTACGAGATCCGACTTCCAATATAAAGTCGTGACGGAGGAGATGTCCATATTTTTGGACAAATAAGAAGATGTGACGTCTTTGATCCCTCCGATTAAAGCGGAGGTATGAGAATGCTGGGCTCCGATCCCTGTTTCCCTTAATTCAGAGGAAGTCGGAGCCGCGGCATATACAGAAGAGGAGGCACATCAGGACCCGAGATGGTTTGACATATCGTGTTCTGGTGATTATGATCCCGATCAGTGTTGAGTGTGGATTCATGTAGGGGAGTGTGTTCCCTATTGCGATTTTTGGCCGAGTGTGGCCGTTTTTTTTTGGTTTTAGTAGGATCGGCCATAAATGGCCTTGAAAACTTGCCGCTTCGCGGCTTTTTGTAATTTGCGTTTATATGAATGTATGGTTTAGTTGTTGAAAATCAAATTACGAGTAAGTAAGTAGTTCGTGTTCCGTTTTTCGGAATTGTCGCTAAGTTTAGCTTATCCGTTTCATATGCGAATTTTTTGGAGAATCTGATTTCCGAGTTATGCGGATTTGCGTTTGTGAGCGATGAGACAAGATTAGGGATCTCGTATCGATTTTTGATACTATGTCTGGAGATATTTGAGACCAGTGGGCAGGGTTTAGGGCAAGGCCTAGGTTTAATCTCGATTTTAAGGGGTGCGGCGACTATCCTGGCTAACATATCCTGTTTACAATTTTAATCTGATTATGTTTCAATATTGGAATTTGCGATATATTCGCATCGATCGGGAACTGAGCATCTCTCCGAAGACAATTTCTAAGTCGTTCGGAAGTGCTGACCAAAATTCTGGTTTTTTTATAGCGCTGTTTATCTTTGCGTCGGATGTGTGAGAACTAATCTTACGAAAGGTTATGTGACTAGTTCGTCTGTCGGGGCCAATTGACGGGTTTGATATAGGAGCGAGTGTTTGCTCGTTTTGGTTTTGGAGTCTGTGTAGACTGTGTTCGTACGAATTCGGAAGCTCGTTTTCGGAAGTCCGTGACGTCTCACTTTTTTTCCGAAAGTTCTTTTTCCGTTTGAAGGTTTCGCGTTTTGGAATGTGTATGATGAGTATTCATGTGGTTNCTCGTTTTCGGAAGTCCGTGACGTCTCACTTTTTTTCCGAAAGTTCTTTTTCCGTTTGAATGTTTCGCGTTTTGGAATGTGTATGATGAGTATTCATGTGGTTTGTTGAAGGACATGTATGTTCTTATGAACGAGGAAAGTGTCTAAGTTTTCGTTAGGAGAAGTGTTAATATGATTTCCGTTCCCGGGTTATAAGATTGTTTTTGTTGTTACTTTGGTGTTTTTAAGGTGAGATTGAATTGTAAGAGTTTGCGAAATATTGTTAAGTCAGAATGCGTTTCTCTTATTGCGGAAAAGTTTCAAAAATAACGAGTACAAGAATGCAGATATTTTAAAATATGGGAGTATATGAGTATACGTATACGTACCCACTCCCCCCTTTTTTTAGAGAGGGGGACCGCTGCACTTTCCTTGCGAAAAGTTGCCTACCGACCCTTTTTGGGGATCAAGCCGTCTCGTAGTTTAGTTTCTTGTCGTGAGTTAGGTTACTCGCTTGGTGATGTTGCGTCGTTCGTTTTGGCCGCGATGACTACAGTTGAGTCGACGACTTTTTTTGGCAATGGTTGCGCAGTTTTGTCTAGGATGTCAGGTTCGGAGGCGTGGTTGCCTTCTCCAGGTTGAGCTGATTCTTGATTTGACGAATCTGGTTCGTGTTTTTCCGAAGAATTTTCAGCGTTTTCGTTTGATGCGCTACCGTCGATCTTTAGTCCCGACAGCTTATGGGTTTGGGGCGTAGATGTGGTGCCGAAGATTGAGTGTTTGAGACATTCGATTGATCCGGGGGAGGCGGAAGCATATTGGCGCACAACGTGCGGCCTATAGGCTCCGCCACCCGAGTCATGGTGTCCGACGAGACCCAAACTTAGCCAAAATACCGATAGTCCTAGGGACTGCTGTGACTTCTTTATGGCTAATATCCGGGAGTTTTGTCGAGTTTCGGAAAATGTAGTATTTCGCCTTCCAAAGCACGGAGAAAGAGCTTGCTCCCTTCCCCAGGGTTGGTTCACCTGCTACGTGGCGCACCTCTTATACTGCTGATTATGGTTTCCCATTCCGTGGGTCATAATCAAATTTTTGAGGCGATACAACCTATCGATCGGCCAGATTACGTCGCGTGGCCTTCAGCACCTTATTGGCTTTCTAGTCCTGAGCTATGAGCGAGGGATGAATTTGGATGCCAATTACTTAACGGCGTTCCTTCACCCGAGAACTAAGAAGGGTTCACTTCAGTATTACTTGGTGGATCGGAAGAATATGCTAATCGTCCAATTTTTCAAGTCCAATCTTCATGATTGGAAGATGCGCTATTTTTTTGTTCAGCTCGATCGCGCCTTCATCAAAGAGAGTTACATTTCCCGTTTTAAATGGAAGTGGGGTCTGCAGGGTATTGCGGTCGGATATTCGAGCTGCTTTTGGTGTATCAATGCCTAACACATGCTTCAGTATGATTTGCTTATTGTCCGAGACATCCTTAGAGGCGGTCTGCTTCACTAGGTGTCACTTTTCGCCACAGCAAGTTCGGAACGCTGTTGCTTACCATAATGCTTGAACCTGTCCAGGAGTTGTTGAAGACGAAAAAGAACCAACGATGGAAGGTTTCACTCCGTACGAGATGCCTCCCGTAAGGGATAGGGAGAGATCTCCTGGGAATGAGGGTGTTACCTTTGGCGTGGGTAGTTCTGTCCAAGTCGGAAAAGGATTGATTCATGGGGTTTGTCTAAATGATTTTGACGGTCTGAGTCAGATACCGTCGTTCGGGACTCATTTCTTTGATATATCCTATCCCATGCCGAGTTTTCCTCCTGTTGCGGAAGGAGTCGTGAGGTCGAAGGAGTATGTTGAGGCTTCGCGCCTGACAATGGGGTTTAGTTTTTATTTACATGATTTCGTTTCTACGGACGTTCTTGCTAACCCCTTATAGATATTGTGATAGGGTCTCCATGTGTTTGACGAGGTTTTCAGGGCGCGTGAGCGAAAGGCGCGAACGGCCCAGTTCAAAGCCGAGAGACTTGAAGAAGAGAACTCTCGTTTGAGGGGAAAAATGGAAGAGATGGCGCGGAGGCAAGCGTCCGAGGTTCATCGCGCGATCATGCAGGGTAAGCGTGAGGTCGTTTCGATCATGGCAGACCGTTCAACTCGTTTTGAGGGATGCTTTGATCGATTGGAGCAAACACACCAAATTGTAGGAGGTTGGCACCTTTTACCGATCTACGAGATCCGACTTCCAATATAAAGTCAAGACGGAGGAGATGTCAAGATTTCTGGACAAATACAAAGATACCACGTCTCTGATCCCTCCGATTGAAGCAGAGGTTCGAGAATGCTGGGCTCCGATCCTTGTTTCCCCTGATTCGGAGGAAGTTGGAGTCGCGACGTATACTGAAGAGGAGGCGGTTGATCAGGACCCGAGATGATTTGTCATATCGTGTTCTGGTGATTATGATCCCGATCAGTGTTGAGCGTGGATTTGTGTAGGGGATTGTGTTCCCTATTGCGATTTTTGGCCGAGTGTGGCCATTTTTTTTTTGTTTTTAGTAGGATCGGCCGTATATGGCCTTGAAAACTTGCCGCTTCGCGGCTTTTTGTAATATGCAATTATATGAATGTATGGTTTAGTTGTTGAAAAAAAAATTACGAGTAGTCAGTTCGTGTTCCATTTTTCTGAATTCTCACTAAGTTTAGCTAATCCGTTTCAGATGCGAGTTTTTCGGAGAATCTGATTTCCGAGTTACGAGGATTTGTGTGTGTGAGCGATGAGAATAGTTTAGGGATCTCGTATCGATTTTTGATACTATATCTGGAGATGTTTGAGACCAGTGTGTAGGGTTTAGGGCAAGACCTATGTTTAATCTCGGTTTTAAGGGGTGCAGTTACTATCCCGGCTAACGTATCTTGTTTACAATTTCAACATGATTTCGTTTCAATATTAGAATCTGCGATAGATTCAAAAATATCGAGTACAAGAATACGGATATTTTAAAATATGGGAGATGAATTTTTTTTCAATTCATCTCGCCAGACGGCGAGATGAGTTTTTTCCGATTCTTTTTCTGATTCATCTCGCGAGTTGGCGAGGTGAATGCTCTTTGATTAATCTCGCCAACTGGCGAGATGAATATCCTTCGGTTCATCTCGCCAATTTGTCCGATTCATCTCGTCAAATGGCGAGATGAACGTGTTTCCAAAAGCATCCTGATTAGTTTGTCCGAGGTTTAGTTGTTGTGATTCCGATACGCGTTTATCAAGGGTTCTTGTATTCTTCGGAAGTCTATTTCAAGTATGCTAGTTTTGACGTGAGGAAACCATCTTGCCTCATTAAAACCTTAGCGATAGGAAAAACCAGTGGGAAAAAACCTTCTCGACTAAGGACAAAAGAGTACGGAGATGGTGACTTAGCGATTCTACGATTGTCGCTCGATCCTTCTGAGACACATCGTGTATGATTTTCAGAAATATCGCGAATTTACTTTGTTTATTCTGTTGATCGGGATTGATGCTTGGACCAACGAATTTTGAAACAATAATTTCGTCGTGACCGTTTTTGACCCCAACACTAGCTACTAGGATCAATGCCGAGCCAACCTGATTTTGATCCAGCCAAGAAGACTACTCAGCCAAGTCACTAAGGTATTAGTCGAGTTAAGCACCATCTACTCGAGCCTAACTCTTGCACCCGACCACTCTACTCGGTTTGTGTCCAAGTGAAGCATCCGAAGCTATCTAATTTGTCTTTTAGTGGTTTACGATTTTCCTAAATAACTATATAAGCTATCATTACGCCCCCATTTGAACTTAAGCTTTATTTTATGTTCTTCTTTTAGGTTTTCTCTCTGTTTTATGCCTTTAATTGTTCTTGAATATCTGGACCAATATCTTTCAATTTATGAAGTTTATGTTTATGATTCTTATTGATTCTTGTTAATCATAGCTTAGGAATCATGAATATATGATGCATGTTGAAATCTAGGTTTATGTTCTTATTTATGAGTTTATGTTCTTGAGTTCTTCTGATTGATGATCATTGCATTTGAAATCTATTTCGTTTTTACCTTAGATTCTTGTTCGAACTTGTTAATCGAAGCCCGGATCTTATGTATATCATGTCTATTACACTTTATTGGTTTGATCACGAAATTCTGGATTTCTGTTCTTGCTGTTCTTGAGTGTTTGATCATTGCATTCGAAATCTACTTTGAATCTATCTTCAATACTTGTCATTCTCACTAGTTTCAACCTGATCTTAATGATATGCTTATCCATTTCGTTTTCTGGGTAATCCTGATTTCGTGATCATCATATGTAGTGAGTAGTTGTCTGAGTTCTAGAGAATACTATAGATTAGTGTTGAATCTTTGAGCTCATAGGTGCTTAAGCTTGTTATTGCATAAATCCTTTCTGTTTCAATGTGCTTAATGATTGTTTCTTTCTGATCAATTAAAATATGCCCGTAGACATTTCTACCAGAAGGTGTTTGATGAAATGTCTGAACAATATGATTTTAGAGATTTACATTCCTATCCCAATAGATTGGTTGTTTAGGGTGTTTATTGTCTTTAATAGACTGATTCTTCATGCCTGCTAGGTAGTGTTCCGTTAATGAGAGTTAGGTCTGGATATTGCTTAGTTTGAGATAATTTATCAAGAGATTGAATCTAAATGTTTGTGAGTTTATTGTCTAAGGGTCAGATCTTGTTTGAGTATGTCAAGCATCTAGGTATTTTAAGGAGGATCCCTAATCAATTACCCCCATCCTTGGGAACTTTGTTTCTCTGATCGATTCCTTGTTTCTCATATGTTACTTATTAGATTGTTGTTTATCTGCTTAGCTTTAGTTTAATGCATGATAGTTTCTCACATTTAGTTTCATTTACATGTCTGTTCTGTCAGTATAGGACTGTTAGTTTACTCTTTTAAATCATTTGGCTTGAATTAATTAGATCTGATTGCATCTAGATTGGTTAATAGCATCACCCATTTGGATTGATAACCTATTGTACTACAATGACAATGATAGTGTATTAGGAATTGAAGTAGTTAAACACTTAAAAATCCTAATATCAGTTTGGCGATATTGCCAATTGGGTGCTTGTTTGTTACATTCTAGATTTTGGATCTATTAAGATCAAGTTCGTTTCCATTTTAATTTGATTACTGACTTTGTGTTTTGCTTTTGTCTTTGCATTTCAGGTACATGCAAAACTGTTTGATTCTCTGAAGTGGGTATTACCAGCGTCATTTACCAGAGCCAGACTCCAATTTGTATGCACAGAAGATCAAAAGGAAACAAGAATCTCTTACAGCATTTGGAAAATATCAACCTTCTACAAAGGAAGTTAAGAGAACAAAGGAGTAACCTCAGAGTCACCAACCAAGATCAGCAAGTACCACCATCAATGGATGATCAACAACAACAAGTCACACTTGCTTGGGCGCGTTTCATTGGAGTTGGTGATGCACCCAACACTCACACTCAAAGACATGGGATTGTGCCTCCTGCTGTTCAGAAAAACAACTTTGAAATAAAGCATAGCTTGATTGCTATAGTTTAGAGAAATAAATTTAATGGAGTGCCAATGGAGGACCCCCTGGATCACCTTGATGAGTTTGATATGCTATGTGGTTTAATCAAGATCAATAGTGTAAGTGAAGATGCCTTCAAGCTATAACTCTTCCCATTCTCTCTAGCTGACAAGGCTCATCAATGGGAGAAGTCTCTTCCACAAAATACTATCACTACTTGGGATACTTGCAAGAAAACTTTTCTTGTAATTTTTTTCTCTACATCAAGGACTATGAAGCTTCACAAAGAGATTTCTAGTTTTGTTCAGAAGAATGCAGAAACATTTTGTGAAGCTTGGGAGCGGTTCATGGGATATACATTGCAGTGTCCTCATCATGGCTTCATCAATGAATATCTTCTCAGCACTCTATACATAGGACTCTTTCCAAAGATAATGATGTTGCTTGACACAACAAGCGATGGAAACTTTTTGCAAAAGAATGTGGATGAAGGTTGGGAGCTAGTGGAGAACTTGGCTCAATCAGATGGGAATTACAATGAAGATTATGATAGGTGCTCAAGGAGAAGTTCTGAGACTGAAGAAAACCTCAAGAAGGAGATCAAAGCCCTCAATGATAAGATGGATAGGGATGCTCCAAAGCCAACAAAGGAATGTCCATTTTGTCACTGAATAATAACATATTGTGGTTCAAGATGGAGATGGCGATCAACTTGAGGAGATTAGTTACATCCAAAACCAAGGGGGCTACAACAAAGGTTTTATTAACTACAAGAACAACCCCGATCTCTCTTATCACAGCAATAATGTCGCCAATCAACAAGACCAAGTATATTTACCACAACAGCAACAACAAGCCAAACCATTCATACAATATAGTTAGCAGCAATCTTAGGGTTTTGTTCCCAAGAAAGAAGTTCAGAGTGGGTTCCAGCCACTTCAATAATTGAGTGTGCCTCCTGGTTTTGCATAACAACAACCAGCCCAGGATCCCAATGTTAAAGCCATGTTGCAACAACTTATGCAAGGTCAAACAACTGGAGCTATGATGACTTCTAAGAAGCTTTCTGAACTCAACACCAAGATAGATTGTTCTTATAATGACCTCAATATCAAGTTTGAAGCTCTAAATTTAAAGATGAAGTATATGGAAAGGGTGGGTGCTTCTTCTTCTACATCAAAACCTATAGGTCAACTTCTTGGGAAATATATCCAAAACCCTAAGGACTTTGCACACATCAATGTAATCCCTTTGAGAAGTGAAAAGGAGCTACCTGCTCGTGAGGGTCATATTCAAGACACTGGGGACAGTCTGGAACAAGATGGAGAGGATTTGAGTTTCAATGGAGTTCAGAATGCTGCTGAAGTGGACACTGGAGTGGATGTCCAGCCAGCGTCAATTATCAGAGTGAAGCATGTTTCTGCTGATAAGCCATCTGTTTCAAAGAAGAAGAAAACACCTTATGTTCCACCACCATACATATCCAAATTACCATTTCCATCGAGATTCAAGAAAGAAATTATGGAGAAATACAAAGGACTATTTGAGAAGTATATGAAGGATACTGAAATCAAAGTGCCACTTCTGGATGTCATCACTCTTATGCCTCCATACAAGAAGTTTATGAAAGATGCCATTACAAAAAGGGCAAAGATATTCAAGGAATGGTAGTGTTAAGTGAAGAATGCAGTGTCATAATCACAAAGACAACAATTCCCAAGAAGCTCTCTGACCTGGTTCTTTTACCTTACCATGGTCACTAGGCCCTTTAACGTTCAACAAGTGTTTATGTGATTTGGGTGCCTCCATCAGTTTAATGCCTGTCTCAGAAGCCAAGAAACTGGGTTTCAACAAGTTCAAGTCTTGCAACATATCTTTGGCGTTGGTAGATAGATCTTTTAGAATTCCCTATGGAATATTGGAGGATTTGCCTGTCAAAGTTGGAGTAGCAGAATTACCCACATACTTTGTGGTATTAGAGATGAATGAAGAGCCAAGGGATACTCTCATATTGGGAAGACCATTCTTAGCTAAACCAGGGGCTGTAATAACTTTTCAAAAAGACAAGATTCAATTGAACATGGGTAAAGATCTCAAGATGACTTTTGATATCCAAGAAGCTATAAAGAAACCAACCATCGAAGGACATATTTCTACATAGAAGTTGATGAGTTATTAGAAGAGTTGAATGAAAAAGATCACCTCCACACCACATTAACGAAGAATAGAGAAGATGGATATTTATTCAATGAATCCTTGGGGTATGAAATGATCTTGGACTCACACAAGCCATTGGAGCATGAAGAAGCATTTGAGGATGTCAAAGGGTCTGAAGAACAAGCATTTTCAACTATTGAAGAAACCAGGAAACTGGAGCAGACACGTGGAGCGGCTAGTCTGTCCCCACTCCAAGAAATTATGAATTTAGCCTTGGACAGACTCGGAAAACTTGTCTACTCCAGCAACCCACTCCAAGCGAAACTTTTTCAGATGACTAGTCTGAGCTCAAGGGACCAACGGTGGACCTGAAATTACTTTGCAAAGGGCTAAGGTACGCATTTCTTGGTCATAACTCTACATATCCAGTCATAGTGAATGATTAACTTAGTGATGATGAATTGCATTTGCTATTGACTGAATTGAGGAAGTTGAGGAGAGCCATAGGATATTCATTAGATGACATCAAAGGATTTTCACCAAGTCTGAGCACTCATAGAATTCACCTTGAAAATGAATCTTACTCTAGCATTGAACCTCAAAGGAGATTGAATATTAATCTGAAAGAAGTTGTTAAAAAGGAAATTCTTAAGTTGTTAGATGCTGGTGTGATTTACCTAATTTTTTTATAGTACTTGGGTATCTCTTGTTCATTGTGTGCCTAAGAAAGGTGGAATTACATTTGTAAAAAATGATAGATGAGCTTATTCCTACTAGAACTATCACCGGACATAGGTTGTGTATAGATTATAGGAAGTTGAATGTTGCATCTAGAAAGGATCATTTTCCATTCCATTCATTGATCAGATGCTAGAAAAACTTGCAAATCATCCCTATTACTGTTTTCTAGATGAATATAGTAGATTCTTTCAAATACCTATTCATCCCAATGATCTGGAAAAGACTACTTTTACTTGTCCATATGGAATATGTGCATATAAGAGAATGTCTTTTGGTCTTTGTAATGCACCTGCTACTTTTTCGAGGTGTATGACTTCTATTTTCTCGAATTTAATTGAGGAGATGGTTGATGTATTCATGGATGATTTTTCCGTGTATGGCTTTTCCTTCTCCTCTTGTTTAGTTAACTTGTGCATGGTGCTTACCCGGTGTGAAGAAACAAATCTAGTCATGAATTGGGAGAAATGCCATTTTATGGTGAGAGAAGGGATTGTTTTGGGGCACAAGATTCCAGAAAAGGGAATAAAAGTGGACAAAGCAAAGATAGATGTGATGATGCAGCTCCAACTACCAAAGATAATGAAAGACATAAGAAGCTTGCTGGTTTTTACAGAAGGTTCACCAAAGACTTCTCCAAGATTGCTAGACCATTGACAAGGCTGCTATGCAAGGAGACATAATTTGTTTTTGACTCTGAATATTTGAAGGCTTTCCATCTCATCAAGAAAGCGTTAGTCTCAGCCACAATAGTTCAAGCTCCAGATTGGAATCATCCATTTGAGATTATGTGTGATGCATTATATTATGCAGTTGGGGCTGGCTTGGGAAAAAAGATAGACAAGAAAGTGCATGTGATCTACTATGCAAGTAGGATAATAGATGAAGCTCAAGGGAAGTATGCAACAACTGAAAATGAGTTATTAGTAATGGTCTTGCATTTGAAAACTTCAGAAGCTATTTGGTGAGATCAAAGGTTATTGTCTACATAGATCATGCAGCACTAAGACACATTTATGCCAAGAAGGATACCTAACCAAGGCTGTTGAGATGGATCATTGTGGGAACCGAAATTCGCACTGTCCAATTTCCGTTAGTTACGGAATATCAGAGAAAACTCTAACTTTCCAAAGATCCCGAATTTCTGTGAGTCAAATACGAACAAGATCAGTGTACATAAGTAATCAATGAAAATACGAGATTTAAAGAACACGAAAGAGGGCAAAAGAAGTCTTATTCTGAATCTCATGAGCATGTTAAGATTAGGTGATAGTCTCGGTCGTAAGAACAGTCAGCGATTATCCTAAAACTAACAACGGAGACTGTGAATAAACTAATTGAGTCGCAACTCATTAGTAAGAACGTAAAATAATCTAAAGCCCTAAGAACTTGCTGCGGAGAAGTGAACGTGTATTGAACGTCTCTAGCTCTTCATCTTCGTTTCTCTTATATAGGCTTCAAAGTCGGTCTTTCTTCCTTTTTCCGTCTTCCATTCTTCTGCAGAAATCTTCCTAATCCGGTTTATTCTTCTGTGGAAATCTTCCTTTTCCCGATTTCTTCCATTTCTTCACGGCTTGCTTCGACCGTCATTGCGCTTAGGCTTGATTCTCGTCTAGAATCGTAAGTGGACCGTTATTGTGTTTTAGGCCTTGTTGGGCAATTTTACAGTTTAGGCGATTTTTACGGTTTTCATCGGATAACCAAGCTTTCGCACGATGATACGATTGAAAATTTTCGGAAATATTATATTGATCTTGTAAGCAAGATAACGTCAGCGTTTAAGCTAGCCCTTATTTTTTTATACAATCGATAACTACGAGTGCGTCCTTATGACCATTCCGAAGAATGACTATTCCGATCGCATAGTTATGATAATCCTTGGCGTTTCAGCAAACCAATATCGTTTTATACGATTAACTCCAATACATGAGGATTTCAAAATTCTTTCGCAAGTTGTAGGAAATAATCGTATGGCTAAGGTGACCTCTGTGTTCAGGATAACTGAAACCGATTATACGATTACTTCGGGACTTATGCGAGTTTTACAATTTTTATTGCAGAACTCCAACAGAAACTCGGAATAATACAAAACGAGAGATGGGAGATTCGTGACGAAGTCAGCTCGTCAGTTGGCGAGCTGAACTTGTGTGGTTCAGCTTGCCAACTGGCGAGTTAAACGTCCTTTTTCAGCGTATGTATTTTCGCTTGTCCGTAAATGTATCTGCCGAGGTCTTTCGTACTTCTCGGAAATCTATTTCGAGTATGCTTGTGTCGATCTCGACATTGGACGTAAGCAGATTGTCTTGCCTCGTTAAAACTTTAGTGATAGGAAAACCTGGTGGGAAAAAACTTTCTCGACTGATATTACTCGGTTTTAATTCTTTTTAGTGGGTATTTATACCTGCTATTTGGTATTATTCGAGTGGTTTCCTTGTGTTTTTAGCATGTTTTGAGGATTCTTGGTGTTTGGGACGTTATGGAGCAAAAAGGATAGTTTTCAGAAGAATTCAAGCGCAAATGGACCAAATGAAGATGGAAGGATCGATCTAGGCTGAAGAATGATCAATCCAGGCCTGCGCATATGAGGAGATCGATCGATCCATGCTTGGATCGGTCGATCTAAACCCCTAGAGAAGTTACGGAAAATCAGATCGATCAATCCAACCTGGATCGATCGATCCCTTTGGAGCATAGATCGATCGATCCGTCTATGGATCGATCGATCNAGACACATTCGTCCTCAAGATCTATTATTAGTTTTTCCTTTTTGGATTTTATTTACTTCTTATTTTCAAACTATAAAAGCCTTTTGGCTTGTATTATTTTCATGATCGCTTAATTTACTTTTAGAGCTTTTTCAGAGAGAAGAGATCTACATTTGTATTCGAGAGGAT
>OVAV01001262.1:0-13871 GCA_900406375.1 Iberis amara
AATGCTCAAGGAACATGAAAGAAGTCACAAGCATATCATATCCATGACTCAGTAGATAGATCTAGAAATGAGATTACAGATGAATCAGACTACTGATAAACAACTCCAAGAAGAGATTAACAAAGGAAAAAAACACTGGAGGGATGTGCTATTGAGAATAATTGCATTGGTAAAAGGTCTTGCTAAACAGAATATAACATTTTATGGAAGTAATGATAAGATCTATGAGAACAGTAATAGAAACTTTTTGTGCATGATTGAGGTGTTTGCAGTTTTTGATCCAGTGATGAAGGAACATATTCGATGAATTGATAAACGTGAAACGCGTTATCATTATTTGAGTCACCGAATACTGAACAAAGTGATAGAGATGCTTGGTCTGAGATAAAAAAAAGTGATCTTAATGAAGATTCGTTGTGCAAAATACTTTTCAGTTATTCTTGATACTACCCCTGATATAAGTCACCGGGAAAAAATGTCATTAATTATTTGATGTGTGGATACTTCAGAGATCTCACCAAAGATTGAAGAATTTTTTTTGTCTTTCTTAGAAGTCAAAGATAATACTGGAGAAGATTTTTTTGACACACTTCAGGATGAATTTGTTAATCTTGGATTAAATATTGATTACGTTAGAGGTCAAGGTTATGATAATGGGTCAAACATGAAGGAAAAAAATAAAAGAGTAGAAAAGAGATTTCTTGATTTTGACTTTTGCTTGATTTTGTTGACTTTTATATCTTTGACTTTTTATTGACTTTTATGTTTTAAGTTTATTAGGATGTTAGCGTTAAGCCAAAACCCCATATTTTCTTAGACTAAGTTAAATTCTCCTAAGTCCTAATGTGTTGATTACTCTCGATTTGGATTGACTCCTAAGTACTACATCGACACATAAATAGTCTTTAGGATTACTTGATATATAAGAACCACAAATTCTTATCTAGCAATTTTGCAAGTAGAAATGCAAGAATAATAATATTTCAAGAATGATATACTGATTTTTTCAAATATTTTCTATTTTTTCTTAACATATTCAATTTTTTAATTAATAAACTAAAATATGTAAGCAGCCTTTTTTTCTTGAGCTTGTAGCCTTTAAAATGTTAGGAACGACATTGCCTACAAATTGAGCATTTTCTTAGTGGTATATTTTTCCACCAATCTACATATACCAAAAGAGTGCTAAAACGCTTTAAGATGGATATGGAAACTCCTCTCAGTACTCCTATGGTTGTTAGATCACTAAAAGTTGAGAATGATCATTTTCGACCACCAGAGGAAAACGAAGAGATACTTGGTCCAAATGTACCATATCTAAATGCCATTGGATCACTTATGTATCTTACTAATTGTACTCGTCCTGATATTTTATTTGCAATTAATCTTTTGGCAAGATTCACGCGAAGCCATTGGAATGGGATTAAACATATCTTTCGCTACCTACAGGAAAGTATTGATTTAGGATTGTTTTATCCTAAAGATTATAAAGGTGAAATTTTTGGTTACGCAGATGCAAGATACTTATCAGATCAACATAAAGCTCGATCCCAAACAGGATATGTTTTTACGATCAGAGGCACTGTTATTTCTTGTTGTTCTCAGAAACAAACACTTGTGGCTCCTTCTTCAAATCATTGCCGAAATCATTGCTCTTCATGAAGCAAGCAGAGAATGTGCATGGCTCAGACTCGATCAGCCGAAACATTAGAACGACTAGCGGAATCAACATCAATGATGAACCAATGATTTTGTATGATGATAACACATCATGTGTTGCTCAAACGAAGGAAGGATATATCAAAAGTGACATAACTAAACATATCCCTCCAAAGTTCTTTTCATACACTCAAGAGCTTGAGAAGAACAAAGAGATTGAAGTAAGATATGTTCAATCTTCCCTAAACGTTTGCAGATCTCTTCAAAAAGTCTCTACCTACTTCAACATTCAGGAAACATGTTTCTAATATCGGAATGCGTCGTCAACAAGACCTTTGAGACGACGACATGTTCGTTCAAGGGGGAGCTCACGAAGTTGTACTCTTTTACCTTACTCTCGTTTTTTCTCAATGGGTTTTTCTAAGAAGGTTTTTAACGAGGCAACAAAGGCGTAACACAGATAAATGACATTGGTCTCCAAGGGGGAGTGTTATGAAAGCCAATATTCAGGGCTATCGATGAAATAATACAAGTGAATATAATTTGTGTTGAGCCCACCGTCACTATACGCGCACAGTAACTTCTGCTTTTTTCTCTATATATATACGATCGATTCTATTGTTTGTAAATTACACCTAAAACACCTTTTTCTCATAATATAATATTCTCTCTTTAGTATCTCCCTCCTAGTTATTAGATCCAAGTATTCATGATTATAATATTTTTGTTGTTTTTATATTTAATGTTTTTGATAATTATTAAGGTCATTTCAATATATCTATAATAAAACAATAACTTCATACTACAAAATCTACCAAACTTGCTTTTTTTGTCGACAATTGTATTGCATTAAATCAAAGGAACAACCCACTAAGGGATACAAAAAATCCCACTAAAGAAAAGTTACAAACCCATACTGGATAACCGACCTCACGATTGAAGTAATACAACACTTCTAAAAGAAGTAGAACAAATCTCATAGTGGGATAACAACCTCTCGAATGGATATACCATCTAGACTGGGAATAGCCTTTTTCATCCCTAAACTTCGGCATTAAACCGATACGGGAAATTCTAGCATGAAGCGTACCCCGAGGGAATTGTTCACTTCGATCTAATACACACAAGTCGACTAGATAACATACAAACGATAACAAAAAACTAATGTACCTAAGTAAACTAAGTTTAAGATATATTTTAATTGACCAAAAAGTGAAGGATGAAAATAAGCCACGTGGCCATAGGTCCATCATGCAAAACAACCGTTGCACAGCTTGCACTAACGTCGTCGGCTTCCAAGAGAGCACACCGACAATCAAGAACCCACGATCTTCTGGAGGCAGCAACATGCGAAAAGTTGTAGATCGAAATCTAGAAAGCCAGTCTTCACCCTTCTAAAGCATCCGCCCTGAAAGATCCAACGCCACATAACCGTCTTTACCATAGAACTGCCGAAAGGAAACAGGACCGTGCATCCATTGGCGCATGCAGCCACTTGAGAAGGAGAAACTCTGCTTGAGAAGACCCATGCATGGCCAAAGAGACCCAACCGAGAAATCTCGGGAAATCGGCAGCTTGGAAGACTGGGACTCGCCGGATGTGAGATGTGCGAAATCAAAAGAGCCACTGATGAAGATCTAGTACAGATCCGATCTATGAAAAAGATGCAGTAGCGAGATATCCGAAAAAAGAAAGAGAAAAGCTATTATACATAATCGAAAGCTCGGCGCTGGCGCTAGACCGGACACCGGCACCAAAAAAGACGAAACACTTGCGGAGAGGTTGCGGAGAGGTTGCGGAGAGGTTCAGAGGCGCGAGGAAGAAGAAAAGTTATTAGAGAGAGAAAGGTAGACCGTATAATAATTTAGTCACTTAATCAGACCATTTTCAGAATATCTACCAAACTTGCTATTTTTTAGTTCCATCATTTACATTATTACTCCCTCCGTTTCACAATATAAGTAGTTTTAGAGAAAAAAATTTGTTTCAAAATACTTGTTGTTTTCACTTTTCTATGCAAAATTTAATGTATTTTTGTGTTTTTTGACTCTTTATATTCTGCAGAATGATTTATTATTGGTTGGTTTGTTTTGGAATGCGGTTTTTATCTTGGAATGTTAAAAATTAAATAACTTTCTTAATAGTTGTGTCATAACCTTAAACTACTTATATTGTGAAACAGAGGGAGTATTATTTTTGATACTCCACTAATTAACCGGTTACACTCATAAATAAAGTGCAAAGCAGCCGGTAACAACTAACTAGTAGCAGTTAGTAGAATCTTCCTTGGGAATGCTAATTTATTATCCACACATTTCCTTTTCCACGTTTTCACTCTTCCTAATTATCATCCATTCCAACTCCAGAATTACAACTAAAATCATAGAAAACAGAATAATCTATAAATCTTCGATGTTGAAATTAAAAAGGAAAAAAGATTGCTGTTATGATATAATACGGTAATTTAGTGTGAAACTGAGGGGTAAAAATGGAAACATAAAATGGTTTGGAGAGAACGGGTGGTGCGACATGACTTGCTAAGTAAGGGACTTTTATTTTAATTAGGCGTAACGAATTGGCTTAGAACTGAAAGCAACCTGGTCCATTCTCATAATTAAATTACTATATCTTATATAAACTATTTGATCAGAAAATATTGACTTTATGATCATAGGAGATTTTGTGGATCTATATGGTTTTTTATATTTGCTAAATTGAATGATTTTGGAGTATGTAAATTCAAACCTATACATAAAAGTCAATATTGGGCTAGAAGTTCATGCTTGCCACACTGGTTAGGGACATCATTAAGGTTGTTAAATTTAGAATTTCAAGGCTCTTGCATTAACTAGTTGTTGTAGATCCCAAAGTTTTCTTTTAGAAGCAATTACATTCCTATTTGTCTACGTGAACTAAGAAAACTTTTTACTCCAATAATAAAAGTCGGTTCATTCATAGAATAATTATATAAAGGAAAGCATTGGAAGCAAGGAGTGAAGCGGCTAGTGAATCTTGTGACTGTGTTTTGCTGTCACTATTTATCATTTTTTTTTTGTTCTTTTCCCTTTCTTTAATTATTTGAATCTTTGCTTTTTTCTGTTCTGTTATAATAATTGTAAGATTATTCAAATTAATGCATATTTGAAAGTGTAAATATGGTGACCATAAAAAAAAAAAAAAAACAACCCAAAACCAAAGAAGAACCTAATCCACGTCTATGAGTTGTGGTGGTGATTCTCTTGCCAACCCCTAAGCTGGTCACCACGTCCATCTCGTGTCACTTGCCTTTCTATTTCATCAATTTCACATTTATTTACATAATAACGCTCCACCAAATATTTAATAACGTTTTAGAACATTAGTTCTAACTCGCTAGTGTATTTACAAGATCTTGGTTATCAAATGATTAAATAGCTTTGATCTTTTTAGAATTGTACTAAAATAATAAGTGAACATTTCGACCATTTTTTGGGCGAAAATTAATCGAAATTATCTTTTACAACTAATTTCCTATTAGTCAAAAGTAATCGAAGTTTACTGGTCGGTAAATTTAAATATTTGGTATTAGTCGATAATTTTTTATCATAAATTACTTAGATATTTGGTCAAAATATTGGTCAAAAATTAGTCGATTGTAGCAAATTTTTGACCAAAATTCATGAAAATACGATTAGTAAAAAAATAGTCGAAAATATGTCTAACCAATTACAGACTAATATATATATATATATATATATCATTTATCGAATAATAATGGTTTCGGCCATTTCCGATGAAAGTTGGCTTTCGACAAATTATTGACTAAATGTATTCCAACTACTTTTCAACAATCATTATTGGAAGAAAAAAACATAAATTGAACAAAAATATATAAACAAAATAACAGAAATTAATAATTTATAAAAAAATAAAATAGTTCATTCACCAAAAAAATATTTTGTTATAAATGTTTTCTAGCTTTTAATATATTTATCTAAGATGGTTAATGCTTTTTTTAGTGTTTTCATGCTACGACATATTTTGGTATGAAGTATTCTAACACGATGGCACTATAAAACGCGGAATCTAAGTAATCGTGAGAAAAGAGGCGTCTACAAGCAATACCAAATGGTTGGTTCACGTGTTTTAAAATTAAACTCACAATTTTGCAATTTTTGGTTAAATAAAAAAAAACCTTAAAAAGAGGGAAAGAAAAGATGCTTTGGAAGTCACTTGCTTTTCGTGAATGAAAGGCAACAATGAACACTAACCACTTGCTTACTCAAAAACTATTCTTACTTCAACAAGTAGATCATCTAACTCTCACACAACCCTTTACTTAACTCCCACTATATTCTTCTCTTTCATTATAACTTGCACTTTTCATTTTCCAAAAAAATAATAACATTTGATTCAATTTTTTTAAGATAATTCCCCAATCAACAATATAATAAGAGAATTCACAAATATATCAATATTAAAATGTAAAAAAATACATCCAATGAAACGACTAGTAATGACAATCTATTAAGGCTGGTGTGGCTGAAAATACAATCCCTTGAAATTTTGACTCTCTTAGATCATCTTCTGGTGCCGGTAGATTAAGATCCAACGATAGATATTTCCTCGAATGGCCCAAACTCTCACTCTCATCTTCTGTACTGTTTCTGCTAATTTCCACCGTAGGACTGTTGCTAACTGCGGTGGCGGCTGTTCTATGCCGCCTCATGTGACCACCGAGCGCTTGTCCGGAAGTGAACTCAGAGCCACATATCGAACACTCGTGTACTTTATTGGCCTTGATGATGATGTTACTTGCCTTTGAAGCTAGGGCTGAACCGGAAACATTGAAATGACTGTTTTGTCCTTCCTCTAACTCGCTAGACTTTGGCTGCATCAGGGGTGTTCTAGTCTTTTCCTCTGTTGAAGTTCTAGGCTTCTTGTGGCTCGCTCTGTGTCCACCAAGTGCTTGAAACGACGGGAACGTCCGGCTACATGTTTTACACTCGTACACGTAGAAACTCGAATTCTCCGGCGAAATCTTCTGATGGAGAATTCTCTCAGTCTTTCTCGAATTCTTGAGATCCGGTGAAGGAATTGCCCCACGCGCCAACATGATGAGACATATCGCCATGTCTTCTTCTTCTCCTGTGTAATCATCAGTGTTTACCGGAGATGAAACCGCCGAGTTGTATTCGTCGGAAAGTGCCTTTCCTCCTTCTCCACCGGTCGATGAGCTTGTTGAGGTGACGGTGGTCGTCGCCGCTAGAAACGTCGATGAAGATCTTTGCCGCTTTGTACGCTTTCCCTTTATGATTTGCGACGTTTGATCACTCCCAACTTCATCTTGACCAATCATCATCATGATGACAAACCCAATTCAAGAAATCAAGAAACAAACAAACCCAAATTCAAGAAACTTTGAATACGATGAAAAGATTGAGACTTTTTTCTTTGGTGCTTGTTATGTGAAGTGAACTAACAAGAGAGAGAGAGATACAGAGAGAGAGAGAGGCAGTAGTGAAGAAGATGAAGGTGGGGCTGCTTATATATATACACACCCAAAGCCAAAGGGAGAGGTTATAAGGTTGGTGGTTGTTAATCTTTTTAGTTTACTCCACAAAAGATTTTACACATATCGATCCACTTTACATTATAGTATATATTATTATAGTTAACCAATTACATTTTGACGGTTCTCTCTATACCCATTACCTGACACTTCTGCGTTTTCTCTGCCAAATTCTACAAAATTTGAAAATCAACATATTAATTAATGACCATATGTTTATAAAATTTAATTATCTATTAAGTCTTCTTACTTCTAGTTTCGGTTCTGTTGTATCTACTTTTAATCCATATCTTCGTTTATCTGATCTTTACCTAGATCTATGGACCAGAAGTCAACCCTTCATGACGTTTTATTTAATTTATTAGTATTAAATTAGACAGCTTCTTCTTGTACATACTTTTTTTTTAATAACAAACATATTTTTTTAATTATTGGTTATATTAATTAAATTCTTAGATCTTGAATCATTCACATTTGCATAACTCACGGAGAATTATTATTGATTCCGAGTGAAAACAGTAATCGAATAATTAATTATACTCAAGAAAAATTAGGAAAAAAGATAAAGTTTTTTTTGGGTACAAAGTGAAACCCGTGAAGGGTTAACCACTGAATTAGGCAAAGGTTCATTAGTAGTGTTGAGTGGCACTTAGGCCACCAATTCACGTTTTATTTTATTAATTTTATTATTATTATTTTAAATTAAGTGAGAACATTCAGTTGTATAGGCAAGCAAAGATATTACTTTCACGCACTTTAAGTCCACGTCATTATATTGACGCTTTCAATAAAAAAAACCGAAATGGGGTAGAACTATACACAAAAATGTTCACGACAGCAAATAATAAGAATATAACATATTGCTAATGGTTTATGCCGACTATAGAAAACTTTCGATTATTATGTTTAATATATTAATAATTAAGATTATTAAGCAAATAATGAATCATACATGGTTCCATAATTAGGAGGCGACATGCACTGGCCGGTGCTTATAAGATTAGGTACATTCATCGGTGGCATGTTAGGCTAAGATAATTTGTAAGCATAGTCTTTGTTAATGTGAAGAGACAACACCACGACCTTTTATTTTCTTTTCCTCTTTGTACTAATAACTGAATTATTATTATATACTATATAAGATTGAAATTAGCCAGTGATCTATTGGATATCTCAAGAGTTATAGCAGTATGTAGTAGCCGCGAAAATAGGATTATATATATTGAGATGAACAACTAGTGATCTATTGGGTATATAATTAAGATTACCAATATTTTTGTGCTTCGTAAGTTCATTTGTAGAAATGGTCTATGTAACTTACTTTATTAATATAGACAGAGGCGGCTCAGTGGGGGGAGCGGGACATTAGGGGCGATCGCCACGGATCCCTCCTCTGAGTCGATAATTTTAGGATCCATTTAAATATTTTTTTAATAGTGATTTAAAAGTAATAATAATAATAGTTATTTGTATTTTATTTATATTTATACAAAATTTTACAACCAAAATCTAATATATATGAAAATTTGATTAATTTATTTATTAGTTTTTATAATAAATTAAATTTAGGGGTCCAAATTTTATTTTCGTTCGGGGTCCCTAATATTTGTGAGCCGACTAACACTCTTTCTTTGTGTATGGGCAAATTAATGACAACCAAACATACATGTAAAGGAAAATGCATAACCTATATATAATATATCGATAAGTTAACAACACATGTAAATTAATACTCTTTTTTTAGAATAAGTACCAAATAATGATAATTTTCTTTTTGAGAAAAAATTGATTGTACTTATTAAGTGTATAATAACAACTTTTATATTTTCTGTTACTAAGTATAACGTAAAACTATATTTTAATGATATCTTTCAACTATATATAAACTATTATTAAGTTGTTGTTAAAAATTCTATTATTAAGTTTTTTTGTGAAGATAATTATTAATAAGTTGCATGCTACCAAAATATCGCTTATTGACACAAATCGAAGATAATTTTAGGTTGCACAAAGTAAAAATTTGACTCAACTAGACAAAACTAGGTGAAAAATATTTATATTAAATATTTATGTACTTATTTAGGTCTACATCCTTTCTAAGTCTTTTTTAAGTGCACAATACTTTTTAAGTCTCAGAATGGGAACTTGAGGTTTGACTATCCCATAGACATGCCAAGGGATAAGGCACAACGGCTAAACCACTAGCCTACAAGGTTTCTGGCAACAAAAAATTCACAAAGTAATTTATTATCTTCTAATCATTTTCAATTTTTTATGTATAGTAAATTTTATTTTTGTCACTAATTATAGTTTTTATGATTTTAATGTAGATATTGACTACAAATTATGTAAAATGTCCATTGTTAAATTAACAAAAACGAAAGGTTCAAAAGAGATTCAAAAGTCCATTAATTTTTAGGACATAAGAAAAAGTTTCATATTTTTTTTAATTCACATGAAAAATATCAAAACAACACTTATATTAAAAAGTGCGGAGTAAAAATTAGTCAAGAATTCATTTCGACTAAATTCTTTTGATAAGAAAATGTATAAGGGAAAAAATTAATCTTTATCAGAAAAGTAACAAAAATAAAATAAAATCTCAAGTGGATATATATAGCATAAATATTGGCGAAGGAAATGTTGTGTGTGGAATGCAAGCATGTTACATACACAACACCCATCACTTCATTTTATTCACCGGAATATTTTGCCAATTTCGTGCAACATTTTTGACTTTGTATAGGGATTGCCGCTTCTTATGATATTTTAGGCCACTATGGACTATATATACTCATGTTTGTTTCTGTATCGATCTATGTGTATGTAACTATGTTACCACTTGCCACTGGAATATGCCAATTAGATGATTATACGATTATGCATTATATTTTGCTTTCCAATTATTTTTGTAGCCGCAAAATTAATTTTCTAATCTCTATAGGAAAAAGAAATGAGTAAGTAGTACAAAATAAATGCTACCATTAAGCTAAGACCTAGTTAGTTTTATTAATAAAGATTTGATTAGGCGCAATAATTCAATGACACGATGAAATGATTGGAAGAAGTTACTCTTAATCACGTTGGGCTATTCCAAATTTTATTGTCTTGTACTTAAAGTGGCCCTCACATCCTTTACAAACAATTTAATAGACACACTAACACATTGATATTCATATACTAATCAATATTTATTTAGTGGTCCTAACAAAACTAATTATTTTTAACCAAAAAAAAATTCATTATATCAGTTTCAATCTTAAATACACACATTATATATAGATATAAACTTATATTTTGGTTAGATATATAATTAGGGAGTAAGTTAAATGATTTGGTTGCTAATCATAAATTCATAATAAGAAAAAAACTAATATATTTAGGGAACAGTAGAAAAAAGATGCATGATGTTGCGTAAAGCAACGACACCAGTAGTTGTGTGGCTAAAAGCTACTAATTTTGTACTCACCTCGCCATATATCCTAAACATAATTCTTGTTAAAAACCTAACCATAAATTATTATCCTATGTGTTTAGAGTTCTTTTTAATTTTGTTAATTAGTCGAAGAAGTTATAAATTTAGATTTTTTATAAATCAAATATAAATAAAACTGTCAGTGTCCGTTTTGGTTAGGTAATTTTGTAGAATGTTAAAATGATTACATACAAAATAAATACTTACAAACTTATTTTAAACATAAAAGGTTTTAACAACAACAAAAAACAAGAAAAATAAAGGAATAATCTATAAAATAAGTAATCGAATGATGAGAGATCTCGATCATTCATGTTTAGATAATGAAATAACAAGAAGATAATGATAGTTTATATGTTTTGGGGAGTGATCGATAAACTCAAGGTAATGCGAGCCAAGCTTCTCCGTGTCAACGATTCGTACACTAGAGCCACAAATCCACAATAATCCTCTATTCTGTTTTCTTCTAGTGGCAAGTAGTTTGAACTTTTGTAAGGAAGCCTCAAAAATAATCTTACTCTACTGTTTAAATCGTGCAATATATTAACCTTAAACAAAAAAAAAGTAAAAAATAAAGAAAGACATATGTATATATGACGTGAACAGCTTCAAGGTAGAAGAGATGGTACAAATTGAAAAATGTAAGTTAGCAAAAAAAGAGAGATACTTAGCGTAATAAGACAAAGGAGAAGGAAGTGTGAGGCACGTAAGGGTTAAGATGCACCGCCGCATCTTTAGTTGTATCAATCCACCAACTTCACAAGTAACACAACTCATTTTTATGTAAAATAAAAAATAAAAAAATTACATAATTTCCATCCAACAATTCTTCTAAAAACCAGTTTAGTCAACTATATAGTTAAATAACATTTATAATCCTAATTTTGTTACAATATAAGTATTATTCTCTCAAATAAAAAATGAATTGAAAAATAAATTTTGTACCCTTAAAATACGAGATCTTATAATATAGGAGAGATAAATGAGAGATAGTTTCTTTATATTATTAGAAAAGAAGATATTTGATGGTACAATAACAAATGAAAACATTAATTTATAGGTGAAAAGTTTAAGTTATTGTGCATGTATAGTGATAGTGATCCCTATAAAATTTATATTTACACGCAAATTTTTACATCGATATGCTGATGATAGTTTTTCTTGATTAGTGTAAGACTTCTCTTTGGGGGCCAGTATCACTTTTATGTGTTATGTATTTGTAGTCTCGCCCAAAAATTTTCTAGGAAAACACATCATAGTAAGGTAAAGGAGTATAATGTTGTAGACATGCTTCCTGAATAAGCTCCCCTTCGAATGACGAGGTGCCATCTTTATAAGTCTTGCAGATGTCGAATTCCAATGTTATGCACATGCTTCCTAAATACCAAGGTATATAAAAATTTGGTGAAGAGATCTGCAACATTGTTGCATAATTGAACATTTCTGATTATTATCTTTTTATTCTTCTTGAACTTTCGGTGTACGAAAAGAACTTCAGAGGGATATGTTTGGTTCTATACAGTACATGAGCGAATGTGTTGGCTGATTGATCTTCTCCATTCAAATTCTATACTTGCTTTATGAAGTGTGATTACCTCAATATGGTTTGAGGATGTACCTACAAGCATTTACATATAAGAACACCATAATATTATAGTGTCTACAAACGTGAAGGCGTATCCCTTTTGCGATCGAGTTTTGTGTACATCTAATAAATATCTTCCATATGCAAAACCAATCATTTTACCATTCATATCTTTATTATGAAATAATCATAAATTAGTAGTCTCTTGTAGTTAACAAAAGACATGTTTAACCCTTTTTCTAGTGTATTTGAGTAGGAGACGAATTGAATCTTGTTAGAAGATTCATGACAAATGATATATTAGGCCTAATACAATTTGAAAGATACATGAGGCTCATATTGCACTTAGGTTTATGTATGGTAATTCAGGACCAATCTCATCATTTTCTTCGGATGTCGGAAAAGATTATTTTCAACATTAAGTTATCTAACAACAACTGAGGCACTTAGAAAAGTTGTTTATCTATTATAAAGCGTTTTAACACTTTTTTGATAAAAATGTCAATGAAGAAATCAAATTACATAAGTAAAAATTGTAGTTAGGAAATGAATGGAAAGAAAGGAGTGAGTAAGATTTAGTAGTTGCTTGAACACTTTTCATACGTCATGAGAATTATTAGAGAGTTTAAATAAAGAAAACTTGGATTCTTTGTGAGAAACAAATGTCACAAAAACCTTTGAGTGAAGTTTTTCTAAGTTTTTCAAGTATCAAATATACCTCTAACTGAGCCATTCCATCTTTTCAAAAATAGATCAAGAGATCCCATATCGATTTCTATCTTTACGGTGAATTGAGAAGTCTACTTACACCTTCATGTGATCCCTCTTCAACTAGTCATGCTTTCACCACTTTATGCATTTTCACTCAAACTTTGTGTTATACCAAAAATTGACAAACCAACACTATGAGTTATCAAGTCCACAAGTTGATATATACAAATCCAAATCAATGTCATCCAGTCCATGTAGTTAGGATTTTGCCAAAGTAGATGCCTATATAAGTTATGTAATGAGACCAAGACATGTAACTTAGACCCCCTTACCCTTTTATGAGATTATTCAAAAAAAACTTTTGGTCTTGGTGTTTATCTAATATTCTCACTTGCTTTATTTCTTGCACTTCAATAAAACTCATATGAGCTATCTTATTTCTGTCTTTTTATTTCTAATAGCTTAAATAAACTTGGTTTGAAACTGCTATCACTACAAGAATAAGTTAATAATCCGACTAACCATTTAGTCGGAAATTTGACTGAAAATAAGGTTTACTACAAATTTCCGACTAGAACGGTTTTGTCGAAAATGGTTAGTCGTTAATTTCAGGTTAGTCGGAAATTTCTAGGAAAGTGCCGACAATCCATTTTAGTCGGAAATTCCTCGAAAAAGTAGTAGGTAATTTCTCGGGAAAATTTTCGACTAATTTCCGACTAATTTTGAGTTTAGTCGGAAATTTCTCGGTATTTTCTTGCAAAAACTATCGACTTTTCCGATTAATTTTTGCTTTAATCGGAAAATAGCCGGTAAAATAAATGGGTATTCCGACTAAATTCCGGCTAAAGAAAAAATTCATTTCCGACTACTTTCCGACAAAACCAAAAAAA
>OVAV01001264.1:0-13870 GCA_900406375.1 Iberis amara
TGCAATTGAAAAGTTGTGTCTCTAAAGATGTGTCTTTTGATTGGTGCATTTTATCGTATATGTGTTTCATAATTTATATACATATAAATATAATTGTAAATTTAATGTTGTATATTTTTCACAATATTTTTATTTAAATAAGAAGTTATATATTTTCATTTTTATTAGATTTAACAACAAATTTAAAAACAAAATGAAATGTCACATTATTTCATTTATTTTATGAAAGGACGTAATCTTTCGTTAGTTATATATAACACTTATACTTTTTCTGCTCTTATTTTATTATTATTATGGCTAAACGTTTTTTTTTCTAATTGTTCGTCACTAAAACTTGACGAAGATGATTCATCTCAAAATACAAGTATATTTCTAATGTTTCTTTTAAATAGGTTCTACGTTTATTAATAATTGTTTGGAATGAATAACAATTCTTTGAAATGCATGTCTTATCATATTTTGTTTAGATGTTCATATTTGTAGTTGTGTATTCTGTTTTAATCAATAGTACCTTAATTTAAATTTTTTATTTTATTTTTAAAGATGAATTGTATTTATGCAACATCAACACAATAATGTGCTTCTTATGTATGTTAAACGTCATACTTTGTATATATATAATATTATATCATATAATCCTTTTTAATTTTATGAGTAGTTAAATTTAATTTAGACACTCATAATTAATTTTAAATAAACATAAATAAATTGGTAATGTATTTTTTGTTGTTTTATATATAGGTGTATCCCACTAGATGTGTCCTTTCATTTTAATATTTTTTAAATCCTAAAAAAATGAAAATGTGTATGTTATTAGATTTGTCTATTCATTTTACTACTTTTTAATTATTTTTAAAATAGAAGACGTGCATCTCATTAGATGTGTCTGTTCTAATTTTAATTTAATTTTTACAATATATGTCTCTTGGTAAAAAAACAATTTTCATTTACAAAATGAATTTATTATTTCATTTTTAAAATTGTAACTCTTCATGAACAACGCAACTTTTCGTTCAATATATATAACACTTACATATAATTTTTTCACCACTTCTATTTTAATATGGTTAAACCTTCTTTTTTAAAAAAAACTTATTATTCTACACTAAAACTGAATGAAGATGATTCATTTGATAAAACAAAAAAATTTTGCCTTTGGAATTAAAGGTATATCTCTAATGATCCTTTTAATTTTGTTTCACGGTTTGAAATATAATAAATTTTGTTAATGGGTAGTTAAATTTAATTTATGCACTCATAGTTAATTATAAATATAAATAAATAAATAAATAAATAAATAACGTGATTATCTTGCTGTTTTGTAAATACATTTAGAAATTTAACACATAAATCCAACAAAATATAAATTTTATATATATTTAATTCAATATAATACTTATAATTAATTTTCCAAATTTTATATTTAAACTATTAAATAATAAAGCATTGTTAATGCATAATATTATTATTTCTTAGATTTAATCAGTAGTACCTTATATTAATTTAAAAAAACAATTTAAAGATAAGTTGTATTTATGCAACATCAACACAATAATTATTTTCTTATGTATGTTAAACATCAACTTTGTATCTATAAATATTATATCATATAATTTTATTTTAATTTTTGGGTAGTTAGATTTAGTTTTGACACTCATAATTAATTTTAAATAAAAATAAATAATTTAATAATGTATTTTTCTTGCTGTTTTATATATATTTAGAAATTTATTCCTAAAATTTAACAAAGTATAAATTTAATATACATTTATTTTAATATAATACTTTTTTCATTTGCTAATTATTGTACATAACTTTTCAAAAATGATTGGGTTACTGGACCGGCCCGTTGTGGCTCAAAAATTATTGTGACAAAAATTTTTTTCAAAAATGTATTTAATGAAAATTTTAAAATAACTATTTAAATTTTAAAATGTATTTGAGGAAAAGTACATTTAAATAATTTTAATAATTATTCTTTTCTTAGTGACAATAATAATCAGTAGTTATTTTATTTTCTTGACAAGTAAAATACGTGATTGATCTACCACAAGGAAAAGCAAACAAAAATCCAAAACCATGACTTATTCATAATCTAAATCGAAGTTTTTCACAAACCCAAAATATATACACAAACTGAAAATTCTGTATCCATAGATCTATCTGTAATATATAACAGGACCCTCTGATGTAGATTCCCATACGCCTCCTTCTTTCACATACTCCAAATACCGAGCGAACTCTGGTTTAGCCGTCGTTGCGTTCTTCTTCTTCGTCTTCTTCTTCCTCTTCAAACCCGCATTGAAGAAACTAAAAAGAGGGTGAACCGAACCACCTGTTTTCACCTCAGGTGATTTGCTATGTTGACTCGCTGGAACACTCTGTAGTTTTGGTTCTAGAAGTCCAACGTCTGCTTCTTCTTTGTCTTCATCGAGCTTCTTGTATCCACCTCGATCCTTCCTCGTGCTCAGAGCTCTAATCATCTTGTTTTGTGGTTTAGATTAAGTCTTGATGAAATTTATCAAGCTCTATTGTGATTTGTTCTTAAGAATGAGTCAATGAGAGAGTTTTGAAAAGGACACATCTTTTGACTTCTTATGTCCTAATCCTACCGACTCTTTATTTTAAAAATAAAATCTCACATTGCCCTTTCACCCACTTCAAATACAAAATATATTACTGTCAAGAGTGATTCAACTTGAGACTTTTAGTGGACTTGTTCTGGTTCTTGCCATAAAACAGAGTGTTTTTTGAGATGACAACAATATGAAGCAAATAGAAACAAAGTAATTCATATGTATAAGCTGTGACCAGCTGCTTTTACCAAACCCTGTTTCTTCAATTTTCCTCTCAATTCTTCAACCATATCCCATTTCTCAATCGCTGCATAAAAATTCGAAACTAACACATAGATGCTTGCATTCTCAAGACCAATCTCTTCAATAAGCCTCCTCGCGACATATTCTCCGCGTGTGACATCCATATTAAGACTACAAGCACCAAGTACTGCAACCCATATAGCACAAGGAATGTTTTTATTGTTATTCTCCATCATTCTCTCAACTAATCTCCATATCTCCTCTGTGTCACCAGCTTTGCTTAAGATATCAACGAAGCATACATAATGCTCTGTTCCAGGAACCAAACCATACTTCTTCTTCATCATATCAAAACATTCCTTACCTTCTTCAACTAGTCCTGCGTGTGCACAAGCCGATAAAACAACAAGAAATGTCACTGAATTAGGCGAAACTCCGCTTCTTTCTTCACACATTTCCTTGAAGATTGATAGCGCTTTAACACCATCTCCATTAACCGCATACGCATCTATCATACTCGTCCAAGAAACCACACTTTTAAACGGAATAGCTTTGAAAAGAGCACTAGCTTGCACAATCTGACCGCATTTTCCATACATATCCATTAAGCCATTGCATAACTTCGAATCTGAAACGAAACCATTACGTAAGGCGACACAGTGAATTTGTTTACCTATCCATAGATCAGAGTTATCAGAGCAACCAGCAAGAGAACTAGTGAGCAATCTCACATTAGGTCTCTGCTTACTCATAAGCAGAAACGCTTCCCTGTAATTTCGGTTTCGAATGCAACCTGATATCAGAGAGTTTAACATCACCTCGTCTGTATAAGCATTCAAACTGATATAAACCTTCATGGCTTCACTCATTAACCCTATACTCGAGTAAAAACTAATAATAGCAGTTCCTAGAACCACGAGATCGCGTCCTGTGACCACCACCATGGCATGAACTTGCTTCCCTTGCTGCAAAATCTTGAGAGAAGCACATGTTTTAACAACAGAACACAAAGTGTATACACTGACTTCTACTCTTTCTCTACACATAGCTGCAAAAACGCCAAGAGCTTCTTTACCTTTACCGTTTCTAATGAAACCTGAAAGCAAAGCATTCCATGAGACCACATCTTTTTCCTCAACGCCTTTGAACACTGTAACAGAATTAACCAAGTCTCCGAACTTAGAGTACATGTCAATAAGCGCAGTCTTGGATATGGTTCCTGTCTCAGCGCCTAGTTTGATCATCAAGGCGTGAACTTGGCGTCCTGTTTCAGGGTATGACAAGAGGGCACACGCGCCGAGAACTGGGGTGAAGGTATGCGAGCTGAGGTTAATGCTGGCTCTATGCATCTTCAGAAAGAGATCCAAGGTGCCATTTGGGTTTCCATCACGGAGGTAAGACGAGAGTTGAGAGTTAACTGAGAAGAGGTTTCTTTGTGACAATTCGTCGAACATGTGGTAGGCATGGGCGCCAAAGTTTCGCAGCGAGACATATCTCAGTAGCGTATTCGTGTAGACATCACTGAAACTACAAAAGCGTCCAATAAGCAAACATGCGAACATGTGAACGAAAGACCACGACACTCGTTGGCTTACTTACAGAAGCAGAGTCTTAATAGCTGTTTTAATCGAAGCATGAAAGCAAAAGAGAGAAATGTCGGATCCAACAATTTATTAGACAAAAAAAATATGAAAAGGTTACACCTTTCATGTTACATGAGAACAAAAACACCTCAGAATCTTTAACAGAGAAATAAATGCCATATAGCTTAAAACTTTCTCAGTAATCAAAGCCCCGAGAAAACTTTATTGAAGAAGCAGGAAATGAAATACTTGTTGTGTCTTGTGTTTCAAATCCGCACATATCAATGATTCTCAAGAGAGCACAATATTAAACGCCTTAAGCTGCTTTTGATACATTCTCAGAAAGATTGAGATCACTGAGTACTGAATCATATTCTGTATCGCGAGCGTTCTTCTTGTAAAGAAGCTTCTTGAAATCAGTCTCGTCCAGGTTCTTTGTATTCTCTGCGGCATGAACTTGAGCTAATTTGGAATAATCAACAGCAGCACTGGAGAAGAAGGCCTTTTCTTCTTCTGTCACTTTCCTCAGAAATTTAGCTGGATTCCCTCCCCAAACCTGTGTTAAAGAGATTCGAAGATAAACTGAGAACTTTACACTTCACCAGAGCATAAGCAAACAATATAAAGGAGTGTATCGATAGGAACCTCTCCTGAGGGAATTCTAGTGTTCTGCCTAACTAAAGCTCCCGAAGCAACCATGGCATGCTTTTCAACATGAGCTCCATCCAACACAGTTGCACTTGTACCAATATAGGCCTCGTCCTCCACAGTGCAGCCATGTAAAACAGCGCTATGCCCTGCTCCAAATTCAATTTTCTTTATCCATAACCCTGACTATAAGATTCAGAATTCAATATGTAAAAGAAAATGTATTGAGAATTTACCAATAGTGACATTGTCTCCAATGACTGTAGGCAAGACTTTCCCGCTTAAGTTAGACTTAGCAACATGAACAAGAGAGTTATCCTGGATATTGGTCCCAGCTCCCACACTGATACTGTTAGCATCTCCTGCAGAGAACCACAATAGGTCGTTAAAGACTAGGGCAATGTCTGGATCAAAGAGTGTCCTTTCTCACAAGGAAGGCACATCTGAGTCAACAATGTAAAGTATTCCAAGCAGCTTACCTCTCAAAACACATCCATACCAAATGGAAGAACCTCGTCCCACCTGCACATCACCAGTGATAGAAGCGCTAGGAGCCACAAAAGCCTCCTTATCCACACTAGGAGCTTTGTCAAAAACATTCATGAGCGTGCGGTGCCTTGATACTGGACCAATAAAATGAAAAAGAAGAAGATTGCGATTGGGAAATCAAGTAGAAGCTTGACTCACAATAGGACTGGCCAGGTGAAAAAGATCTAAAACTTAACTAGCCAAATAGAGAGAACGAAAGAAGAGCAAGAGAATAATGAAAACAGACAACTGAATAGAATTTCTATCAGCATTCTATTATACATAGAAACTGATTTGAGTTTCTGAACAATTTGGAAAACAGCATATATATGGGTAACATGGATAACCCTAAATCTTCACTAGCGAAGTTGAGAATCAAGAAACATTACACTTGACCTTGAGCTCTTAGGCCTCCAATCAATAATCAGCATCAGAGAAAACTCGGATCATCAGATATTTACCAAATCGAAACTATGACCAGATTCCAGAGAGATACCCAAACATTCAGTAGAGGCGAAGAGAATGGTATGAGAAAGAAAAAGGAGATCAAAAGACATACGCTGTTCTCGGAAGTGATTTTTCCCTTGGAGGCGACAACCGAGCCGATCAAGTGCTTGGCCAGTTTCACGGATCCAGAATCCTACGCTGTAAAATGCTTTACCTATTGTTCCCATTTGTCTTCCTTCTTCTCTTCGATTGATCTGAGTCTATCAATGAAATCGACAAGGGTTTTTTGCCGGAGGCAGAAGAAGAGGAAGAGGATTTGAGAGACCACTCACCTATCCTTGGTTTTCTTCTCAAATTTCGGTCGGACCGTAATTAGCCGGTTCATAGTCAATTTTCATGTGCTAATCCCTAATATTTATTGTACTTTTTTTTTTTTTTGGTAGAATGTAAATATCATATAAATGAAAAAGGAAAGATCCTACAATAGTTTACTTGCCAAAAAAAATAAAAACAAGAAAAACTAAACAATCATCAATAAAATTAACTTGCAAGTGATCAGTAAAGCCAATTTTCCATCAAACTCTTAAATTTTCTTCTTTTCCTTCTAGCTGTGATAAGGTTACGCACGTCTTTATCTACGAAGGAGAAGATCCTAGAGGAAGTAACAATTTCTGCATTGTGAATGAAGTTATTGCGTTGTCTCCAAATTGCATAAATGAAGAATTGAAGCACAATCTTGCGGAGTAGAGAAGGGGCTGTCATGGATGAATGAGATACCCATGTCATCATGGAGTCCCAATCATGGAAGGTTGCTTGGTGGAGCCTTAATCTGTGAAGAATCAGGAACCAAACTGCTGTAGATAATGGACAAGAGAGAAATAAGTGGTCTCTTGATTCATCGCTTAAGGAACAGAGACAGCAACTTGGTTGTATAAGCATTCCCCATCTAATTAATCTATCCTTTGTAGGTAGACGTCCCAGATTTGCAATCCAGAGTGTGAAGGCTTGACGTGGTGAGTGGCCTTTAAACCAGACTATCCTTGCCCATTGTTTGTTTGTGTCTTGAGGTCGAAGATCCTCCCAGGTAAGTCTTGATGAATAAATAGTTGAAGTGCTATTCCTACAACACCAAAAGTAGGAATCAGATTGTTCTAGAGATAGGGGTAAGTTAATAGTCGATAAGTAGCAGTGTAGGTGAACTTCCCTCTCTGATCTTGGTGGTGGTAGAATCCATCCTGAAACATTGATGGCATCCGCGACTACAGCACTACTTCTAAGCCGAAGAGAGGAGGGCCCTGATGGGCCAATATAGTCGATTAGTATGCCTAGCGGACACCAATTATCATACCAGAACCTTCCTGTTTTGCCGTCGTTAATGGTACATCGAATGAACTGATGAGCTAATGGTCGAAGATTGAGTATTGTGTTCCATGCCCATGAGTTTGTCTTTTTAGTTTTGAGTTCCCATAATGATTTATTTTTGATGTAGTGAATTTTATGCCAAGCCACCCAGAGAGATTCTGTTCCGGAGAAAAGAGCCCAACAAAATCGTAGTCTTAACACATGATTCCATATAGTAAAGCGCCGTAGACCAAGACCCCCTTCGTTTTTCGGTAGGCAAACCCGAGACCATGATACTTTCGCAACATAACCATTCTCTAAGTTTCCAGCCCATAAGAAGTGAGAACATAGACCTTCTATCCGTTTGATGCAGCCTGTAGGTAGAGTAAAAGACATCGACCAGAAGTTCATTATTCCAGTAATAACAGTTTTTAATAACTGTAGACGACCCGCAAAAGATAGTGATTTGGAAGCCCAGAAGTTGAATTTTGCTTTTATTGACTCCATCAAAGGAGCATACTCTGCGACTCTCAATTTTCTACTCATCAAAGGGAGACCCAAATATCTTATTGGAAGAGAGCCAACGTTGAATCCAAAGTTTCGAATATCCTCGGATTCAGTTTGGCTCAATCCACCGTAAAAGAGTTTGGTTTTGTCAATGTTCATTTTCAGCCCTGTCCATGAGGAAAACAAGTCAATGGTGTCCATAATTCCCTGCAGCGAAGAACATTTGCCATCAAAAAATATCATCACGTCGTCGGCGAAGAGGAGATGCGATAGCTCTAGAGCTTGCGTTTTTGGGTGATAGCCAATTGTTCCTGCACGATAGTTGGAGGTTAGAAGACCGGTAAGGACTTGTGTAACAAGGATAAAGAGATAAGGAGAAAGAGGGTCTCCCTGTCGTAGACCCTTCCCACTTGCAAAACAACTTCCAATATCACCATTAAGAGAGATACAGAAAGTGGCAGTGGTAATACAAGCTTCGATCCACGATATAAACTTTGTAGGAATACCAATTACCGCTAAAAGCTTGAGTATAAAACTCCAGCTTACACTATCAAATGCCTTTTTAAGATCGACATTAAGCAAAGCACGATGTGAAATGTTTTTCCGACCATAGCCTTGAACAATTTCCAAGGCCAATTGGACGTTCTCCGCTAGTAGGCGACCCGGCATGAAAGCTGTCTGACACGGGGATATAATAGACGGCAAGATGAGCTTTAATCTAGAAGCTAGCAGCCGCGCGATCACTTTGTATACCGTGTTTAAGCATGAGATTGGCCGAAAATCAGAGGGTGTTGCTGCGTTAGGTGTCTTAGGGATGAGTATTAGAGTGGTTGCATTCCACTGTTTAAGGATTTTTCCAGAGCGAAAGAATTCTTGTATTGCATCTGTAACTTCTGGTCCAATAAATTCCCACAAAGCTAAGAAAAATTCAGACGAGTAGCCATCAGGTCCGCAAGCCTTATTTCGCGGCAGAGAGAAAAAACAACTTTTTATTTCCAAGTCTGTGAAAGTCGCTTCTAGTGTTTGAATTTGATCTTGAGAACACCTAAAAGGAACGAGATCTTGGAGATCTGACTCCGCTGCAGGGGACGTGTCGTCGTGAGATCCAAGCAGAGTTGAGAAGAACTGAAGGCACAAATCATGCATAAGTGCTTTGCTTTCGACTATGTTTCCTCTTTCATCCAGTAAAAAATGAATCCTATTTAGAGCAGCCCTTGAATTAGCAATATGGTGGAAGTATCGGGAATTTGTATCTCCATCACACAACCAATTTAGCCTAGATTTTTGGAGTAGAAAAGCTTCCTCTGCCTTTGCGAGGGTTGACCACTTTTTAAATGCTTTAATTTCCAGGGAAACTACAGCAGCAGATGGATTTGAAAGGACTGCATGTTGTATGACGTCAAGAGAGTCTTTTGCCTCTGCCGTTCGCTTTTGAATGTCAGAGAAGTTCTGCCTATTGAACTGCTTTATGAGAGGTTTGATTCCCTTGAGTTTCTTTGATAATCTAAACATTGCAGAACCTACAGGAGAGAGTGAAAACCATTTGTGAGTAACAACAGAAATGAAATCATTTGATTGCAATAGAAAATTATTGAATTTAAATGGTCGATTAGAGCTTGAACGAGTCGGGTCTAAGATAATGGTGGCCGAAGCGTGGTCGGAGAACTCCGGGTTGCCAAAGAAAGCTGTTGCAGATGGAAAAATGGTTGACCACTCTTCATTTGTGAGGATGCGGTCAAGCTTTTTTGCAATTGGCTGAGATTCACGCCTGTTCCACCAAGTGTATAACGCTCCTCTAAAAGTCAGGTCTTGTAGCGAAGAAACAAAGAGGCAATTGCTTAGATCTCTCATTCCTCTGTCCAGATTAAGGCAGTGGCGAGTTGAGTGTTCGGAAGGGGACAAAATCTGGTTAAAATCTCCTAAAACTGCCCAAGCTTTTCCTTGAGCGTTGATACTATAAGATAAGGTGCATAATTCTTGCCATAGGACTCTACGGTCGGCTTCATCATTTGAGGCGTAAACAAAGGAGATAATGAACGGAATAGGGTTTGTGGGTAACCGAGCTTCACAAGTGATCATTTGCAGTGATTTATTGATGATTGTAATAGATACCGATGGGTGCCAAAGAACCCAAATTTTTCCAAGAGGAGAGAAATTATAGTTTTCTTCAAAAAGCCAACCCGGCAAAACTCCATGAACAAATTTTTTTTGTTTTAGCGGATTGACATGCGTCTCCAAAAGGCTTCCCAAAAGTGGCTTGTGGGCTTTTGCCCATTTCTTAAAACCGGCGCGGTGAGACGAAATATTAAAACCGCGCACATTCCAACAAAATATGTCACTACACATAGATTAGTTAAGTTTGAGGCTTTTGCCTCGGCCTTTGGCGAGCTTCTGCTGCCGCTTTGATAGGAACATTGTGAAAGGGGGCTCTTCATCAGCCAAATCTTCTTCTAGTGAGGCATCAGAGGGTACATCTGATGAGTCCGAGGAAATAGGACTTATGAGGTCTGAAGGTGCACCATCTTTCAACGAGAAGTCAAGTGACAAAGAGCCTGAGGCATCCTTGTTTCCTCGATTTTTATTTGTCTTGTTTGCTTCCATAAGAGCAAGACCTTCTGTTAAAGATAGAGCTTTGGAATTCTGATTGGCTATTGAGGAAGGCTCTGGGATTTGCGCAGTACTGGTGCCGGTTTCTTGATGAGGAGCAACTTGTTGGGAAGAAGGTTTCTTGACTGGGACGAAGATTTGCTTAACCTTCGGCTTGTGTTGCTGAATTGAAGACTTCTGCCTTGGACAAGCTGAGGCCAAGTGACTGGTTGAATTACATGTCGAACATGTGATTGGAGCAAGTTTACATCGTTTCAAGTTGTGGCCAATTTCTTTACAGAATGGGCAAATTGGCGGCATCCAAGGACTTGAAACCTCAACTCGTCTTATTTCCCCATTCTCAAATTGCACATTTACAGCTTCCGGTAATGGTTGACGAGGATCTATGACAGTAAAAACCTTTACGACTTCAAGATTAGACTTGGTGGCTGTTTGAGGATGGAGAAATTTGGGTTCTCCTACCAAGCTAGCAATATATTCCAATCCATCTTCATTGAAGAATTGCAATGGCACTTTACGCAATTCTAGCCAGATTGGAGCAGATGAGAGTTCTGGTTTCGATGGTATAACGCCCGGCTCCCAACTTGCGACGAACATCGTTTGTCCTTCGATCTGCCATAATCTTTGTGTGAGAACTCTCTGCCTTGTGGCTGCATTTGGAATCCGAAACAGAAACGCGTACCCTTCCATTTTAGAAACCGATATGTCTCTAGAGTATCTGCTCCAAATTCCATTTACTATAGAGTGAATTGTGCCCTGCGATGGAGGTTCAGAATAGAATTGGCCAAGTATGAAGGAATCCCAAGATTTTTGATGTTTCTCAATCACAGTGTTTGGAATCTTGATACAGATTTCTCCTGAAGGCAAAGTGAAAGGCGTGCCTTTCTTTGACAATTTTTTAGTGGTACCTTTGACAAGGTCACACCAAGAATTTGACGAGGGGTTTGCAGCTGGTCCAGATGCAGAGTGATCAGATTTGGAATCTGTCGAGATTTGTTCTGAAGAAGGCTTTGATTTTGAGGAGATCAAAGACTTATCGCTTGTAGTTGACTTTTTCTCAGATGCAACAAAATTGGAGCCCAACCCTAGATCGATTTTGCAATTAGGAGCAGAGGTGTTGAGGTCCTTGGAAATAACAGAGTTTTGAGAGGGAGGGAGAGGTGGATCAGCCTTCATCTTTTCCGGTGAGGATAAATTTGAAGGAGAATCGACGGTGGAGGCGGAGGGAGATGGAGGCGATTTGGGGGGTTTGCGGTTCTCCATAGGGAGAGAAAGTGAAGAAGAGTCCGCAATTAGAGGAGGAAGAGAGCTCCGGCGACGGGAAGCCCGCCGGAGTAGATGAAAGGAGGCCGTCACTGTAGCGGAGAAGAGGAAAGAGAGAGAGAAGAGCTACAGTAACTAAAAGAGCCGTTTAACTACTAAATTCACTTTTTTTTTTTTTTTTTTTTTTTTTTTTTTTNTTGTACTTTATGTAACACAAAAACCCTAATCACTATTTCGTCAATTACAGATCCTTGTTGAAACAATGACGAAGGTGACCTATCTTCCACGGGATTTGATAGAGGAAGTTCTTTCTAGAGTTCCACTTACATCTCTGAAAGCAATTCGATTGACTTGCAAAAGATGGAACATTTTATCCAAAAACCAAAGCTTTACGAAGAAACAAATTGGTCAGAAGCAAGCCAAGGAGTTTCATGCAATCATGACGATGCATGATAGGTTTTATCTAATGAGCATCAATCTCAACAGAATTCATAAAGACAAAAATGTTGATTCATGTATAAAGCAGAAAGGTAAGCTCATTAACTTACCCTATATAGATCGAGTAGTTGAATCTAAAGTCTTTCATTGCAATGGTTTATTGTTATGTATCACGAGCGACATCTCTAGACTTGTTCTTTGGAACCCTTATTGTGGGAAAACAAACTGGATCGAACCTAGAAACACTTACCACTTATTCGACAACTACGCTCTCGGTTACGAGATTAAGAACAATGGGCATCATAGCTACAAAATTTTGAGATATTTGGATCATGTCGGAGCTAGAATCCACGAGTTTGAAATCTTCGATTTTGAGTCTAACTCATGGAGGGTTTTGACATCGAGCATTGATGAGCTAAAATTTGTGAGAATACCTTTTTATGCACGGGGTGTGTCTCTCAAAGGCAATACTTACTCGTTAGCTTTAGAAAATGTAAACAAAGAAATGCATATTTTCTTATTATGTTTTGATTTCACAACAGAGAGATTTGGACAGCATCTTCTTCTGCCGTTTCAACCGACTTATAGTAATATTGATACTATGCTTTTATCTACTGTTAGAGAAAAGAAACTTGCAGTGTTATATCAGAGGTGGGATAGCGGGTGGTTAAGTATATGGATTAGCAATAAGATTGAGCCTAATGCTATTTCGTGGAGCGAGTTATTCTTAACAACGTGGAACATGAAATCACTCAAGGTCAAGGCTATGTATTCTAGTTTCTTTGTTGATGAAGAGAAGAAAGTTGCTGTGGTTTTTGATAAAGGCTCAACTCGCAGCAAAGCTTACATCTTTGGAGAGGATGGATACAACAAACAAGTGGATTTTGGAGGACTAGTACCCGAATATTGTTTTCCATCTTTGCGTTCTTATGTTCCAACTTCAACGCAANGCCTTCTTATTAGATTAAAGATTTATTTGTTACTTTCTAACCTTTTATCAACATCAGTAATTAATTTCTTATTCATCTTTTGAGTGCTGCAATATGGGAAAAGCAAGAAATTTATTAACTTTTTCAAAATTATAAGGATATATACAATATGAACTTGAGATAAAGAAAAGTACAAACGCCATCCAAGTCCAAACTATCTAATTACCGTTAAATTTATATAAACTAGGTGGTAACCCGCGTAGACACGCGGGTATAATTTTTAATACATAATTTTATAAAAACTTTGATCATATAGTATTAATCTGTGAATGTATAGTGAATTTTAAATTTAAGGTCATTAAAACTACCCAATTTTATTTAAAATGTTAATCAATAACAATTACTTTATATTTGTGTTTTTATTGTAGATGTGTTTATTATTATTTTTCTTTTTATCATTGTTCATGGTATACATGAGAGTTTAATTTGTTGTACATAAATATGAGAAATCTTTGATTGTATAGTTTTAGTTTGTAATTGTATAGTCAATATATATTTTATGATCACTAAAATGTATCTAATTCAATATTTGAGAGATATTGTGTGACATTAAAAAAAGTGTACAAGACGTTTAAATAAATATGAATGAGGGTTAAACGAAAATTTTTTTTCCCATATGAATAATATGATTACAAAATAAGGTTCAAGCCCAATAGACATAAGAGCATCTCCAATGGTGATATCTAAAAATGAGTATCTC
>OVAV01001265.1:0-13869 GCA_900406375.1 Iberis amara
TAAGCTCAAAATGCTCCTCTTTTAATATATTGAAGATTGAACATGGATAATGTAAATAACACGTGGAACGTTTAGTTTTGTAAATGGATAATGAAAAATCTCACTCGATTCGTGGGATATACCAAAACCACATCCACAATTTGCTCCTCTCCTCTCCTTTATTATCCACCAAAAACGCAATCAGCAACCTTTTTTTTTGTAACGACATGCCAATTATTTATGGTTCAATAAATTTTTATTTTTCAGAAATTCAAATAAAGGAATTTTAGTTTTAATTTTTAATTTTTATTTTGATCAAATCGTTTCTTTTCCTCTGTAATGGCGCTTCCACACACAGTCTCTTCACCTTCTTCAACTTCGTTATCTCCTTCCTTCAAATCCAAGCCGCCGTTTCACTCCGTTCTATCTCCGACTGTTGCGTTACGAACTAGTACTCGCCGGCGATGTAAGCTTAGCTCGTTTCGATGTTCATCATCTTCTTTCTCCGAGAAGCATCACAACGCGAATCCTCCTAAATCCGATGATGTTGTTGAGCTTCCTCTATTCCCTCTTCCGCTTGTTCTCTTCCCTGGTGCTGTTCTCCCTCTCCAGATCTTCGAGTTTCGTTACCGAATCATGATGCATACTCTCCTCCAATCCGATCTCCGATTCGGCGTCGTTTACTCCGATTCTGTTTCCGGATCCGCCGCTGATGTCGGTTGCGTCGGCGAGGTTGTTAAACATGAACGGCTTGTCGATGACCGATTCTTCTTAATCTGTAAAGGACAGGAGCGATTTCGCGTCACGAATCTCGTCCGTACGAAACCTTACCTCGTCGCGGAAGTGACTTGGCTTGAAGATCGTCCTTCCGGTGAAGAGAATCTAGACGCATTGGCTAACGAAGTTGAAGTTCTAATGAAGGAAGTGATTCGATTATCTAACAGATTGAACGGGAAACCTGAGAAGGAAGTGCAAGATCTTAGGAGAAATCAGTTTCCAACGCCGTTCTCGTTCTTCGTCGGAAGCACATTCGAAGGAGCACCAAGAGAACAGCAAGCATTGCTGGAGCTGGAAGATACAGCAGCGAGATTGAAGAGAGAAAGAGAGACATTGAGGAATACACTCAATTACTTGAGTGCTGCTTCCGCTGTAAAAGATGTCTTCCCTTCATCATCTTAGTGATGATGATGATAAACTATTACTGGTACATAGAAAGTTTCTCAAAATCTCTATCTAGATTTGCTATATGTTCTTGTTATCAGTAATTGAATATACCAAAATTTATGAAAAATCCTCAAAATTAGGGTAATATTTGATGGTGATTGAGACTTTGATAGGACTAATCTATAGCTTGAATTGTTCACAAAAGTGTTCTGCATATACTGAGTTTTGATATGGACTAAGAGATGTGTTCACTGAATTAAGTGATGTGAACATTGCCATAGCTAATATAGAGAATCATTACAGTTTAGTTGCTTTAACTATAAGCTTATGTTGTTAGTATCATCAGTTTCTTTTGACCTCTAATGAAGAATAAAAGTTACGAGTGCGTCTTAGTGTTTGGCCTATGAACTGCCGTAAGTGGTTTTCGTCGAGCATTATCATATTACAGTTTGAATTGTTCACAAAAGTGTTATGTGTGGGCATTAGGTTTTTTCGGTTAGTAACTTTTTTTTTTTGCTAAATTGAACCAAACATAATTTTGGTTTTGTTCGACACTTGGTTTTTCGGTTCGGTTTTGGTTTTAAAATTCGTTTTTTTTTCCAGTTCGAAAATCTTAAATATATTTTGGTACAGTTTTAGTTAATATCCAGTTTTTGTTTTTCCTTCATGGATAATAAAAGTTGTGGAACAAGGTCTTAGGCCCAAAATTACAAACGAAAGAAGATAAAAACAGAGCACAACAAAAGAAGGGGCAGCAAAACATAGTTAGGGAAGAAAACAGAGGCTTCACCTTAAGGCTTTTTCGAGAAGAATAGACTGGCCAACCAAGACGGAGGACCAACAGCAACATAAGAAGACCACAGGTTGCAACGAAAAACACTTGAAGCGATGAGGTGAGAGCCTCTGTTTTTGAACCTTGGATCAAAAACAAACTCTGATGAAGTGAAGCGGAGAAGAGCATCAGACAAGGGGGCTAGGGAGAGAGCATCACCAGGCCAATGAGAAGAGTCCTTAATACCTGAAGTAAGGCTTAGGGAATCAGAAGCAAAAGTGACGTTGTAAAACCCGTGTGACCACATAGAATCAATAGCCCAAAGTGCAACTTTTAAAAGACCTGCAAAATGATTTGGTGAAGAACCAAACGACCTCCGGCTGTGAAGCAAGACATCCCCAATAGAATTTCTAACCACCCAAGAAGCACCAGAAAACCTAGTCTTGTGATTCCAGCAAAAGCCAATGTTGCATTTCACAAAAGGATCTTTAGGAGGTCTCCAAATCCTCCTTTTTCTAGACTGCAAACAGTTAACCTCAAACCACAGATCTGCATCCAATTTGAATTTTTCAATTGCAAGGGGAGGGGAGAAGAGCTTGCCTTCAATAAAGAAGGAATTTCTTGATTTCCAAATACCCCATAGAAACCAAGGGATGGATCTTCTAAGAGGCCAAGGGATTGCAACATCTGCTAAGACTTTGAACAAGTGATCATAATTGGCATAGACTGAGGAAGTATCAAAACCTGAAACAGGGAAAGGAAGGTTTGTAAAAGCCCAAAGTTGACGGGCAAAGGGGCACACAAATAGGCAGTGATTCGCTGTTTCTAGATCAAAACCACAAAAAGAGCAAGTAGTTGATGATCTAATCTTCCTTCTAACTAAGTTATGCAGAACCGGGATTGCATTACTCAGACTTTTCCACATGAAAGTTTTGATTTTAGGAGGCGCTTTTATGGACCAAACATGTTCTCGAAGAGGATTTAAAGATGGTAATGTCGATTGATCTTGAATTAGGTCTTGAAATTTCTCTTGGTGAGCTAAAACATAAGCTGATTTAACTGATACATTGTCATCTTTAGTGAATTTCCACACCATAAAATCTTCAAAATGAACTTGTGGTTTGATGGCTTTGATTCTATCCACGTCCTCTAAGAAAAACCAGTGTTCAAGTTGATCTAAAAACCAAGAACCAGAAGCAGGAGAAATGAGCTCACTAACTCTCATATCCAAGTTGATAATAGGCTGTTTTATCAGCGGAACTCTAGAGCCTTCAGCTATCCAGTTTGAAGTCCAAACATAAGTGCTTTTACCGTTGCCAATTGCTTGTCTCAAACCCTTTTTTAGCAGATTCTGACCTTCTAAAAGACTTCTCCAAGCGTAGGAAGGCCGAGAACCTAAAACAGCATCTAAAAAATCTCCATCAGGGAAATATTTACTCTTAAAGAATCTGGAGCATAAAGAGTTAGGAGATTGAACAAGCCTCCATGCTTGTTTGGTTAAAAGAGCTAAATTATAGCTTTCAAGGTCTCTGAAGCCCATTCCACCTAGATGCTTAGGAAGACATAATCTGTCCCAGCTGACCCATGCAATTTTCCTTCTGCCAAGAATGGAATTCCACCAGAACTCAACCATAGCAGATTGGAGAGCTTTGCAGGTATGTTTTGGCAACTTAAAGCATGACATAGCGTGAATTGGGAGGGCCAGAGCTACAGCTTTAAGTAGAGTCTCCTTACCACCTTGAGACAACAATTTTCCAAACCAACCTGACATTCTTGATCTCAGCTTTTGATGGATAAAATCAAGAAGCTTGATTTTTGAGCCCGTGAAAACCTCTGGACGACCTAAATAAGAAGCTGAACCTCCTAATTTGTTTATCTCCAGGATAGCTTTGACAAATTGTTGATGATAAGGATCAATCTTGGATCCAAAGTTAATGGCCGACTTTTGACAATTGATTATTTGACCCGAAACTTTGGAGTAATCATCCAAGATATTCTTTAAAGCAAAGCAGTGGGAGAGATCAGCTTTGCAGATGAATAGGCTATCATCTGCGAAGAGTAAGTGAGAAATTGAAGGTCCTTGAGGATGCAGTTGAATACCTGAGATTAAACCTTGACTTTCAGCTTTAGATAATCGATGAGATAGACCTTCTGCACATAACACAAACAGCAAGGGAGATAACGGATCGCCTTGCCTGATTCCTCTTTCAGGAGTAATGAATCCAAAAGGCTGATTATTCATTAAAACGGAGTATGAAACTGAAGAAATACAGGACATAACCCAATTAATCCAAATAAGATTGAAACCCAAAGCTGATAAAATACTTTTAATGAAAGACCATTCAACCCGATCAAACGCCTTGGACATATCAGTTTTGACCGCTATGAACTGTTGAGAAAATGATGGGCTTGATTGAAGACTGTGCAGAATATCATGAGCAATCAAGATATTATCTGACATGAGCCGGTTTGCTACAAAAGCAGATTGATATGGAGATATTATCTGGTCAAGGATAAGCTTCAATCTTGCAGCTAAAGCCTTAGCAATTATCTTGTAAATCACATTACAGAGGCTGATAGGTCTTAGATCTGACATCAGATTGGGATTTTGGACTTTTGGAATCAAACAAATGTGAGTATAGTTCCAGTCTTGAGGCATGAAACACGAAGAGAAGAAACTCTGTATTTCTGAAAAAACCTGATCTCCTATGATATCCCATAATTTGTGAAAGAAGATTCCTGAAAATCCATCTGGACCTGGGGCACTATTTGGGTTTATAGAAAAAACTGCTGCTGAAATTTCTTCTTTGGAAAAAGGTTTAGTTAATTCCCCATTCATTACATCTGTGACTTTGGGAAGCAAACCTGAGAGAAAGGTTTCTGGAGAAGAATCAGAGACAGAGGAGAACAGATCCGAGAAATAGTCCACTGCTATTTGACCTTTAGAAGAATCAGCTCTGGAGATGTTGCCTCGAGAATCTTTGAGCTCTTCAATTGAGATTCTTGATCTGTTAGATTTCACTGAGTGGTGAAAGTATTTTGTATTTCTATCCCCTTCTGCCAACCATCTTTGTCTACTTTTTTGAGCCCAAAAGATTTCTTCATCTCTGTAAGCTTTAATTAAATTCCTCTTCATATTATAAATGCGAAAAGTTGAGGGATTGGATGAAGATTGTTCTTTTTCCAAGTCGGATTGAAGCCTATTTATTGCCACTGCCGAATTTGAAAAATTAGATCTTTTCCAAATACTGAGAGAACGCTTGACTTTACTGATTCTATATGAGAAAGTAGCTGAACAGGGGTGAGATTGCCAATCTCTGCTTACTAAATCTCTGATCTCTGGAATAAGGAGCAGCCTGCGATCAAACTTAAAGAGACCTTTGAAAGAGTTTTGATCAGAAAGTAAGGTGACTAAAACCGGTCTATGATCCGAGCCTCTCTTGTCTAGGAAGTGTTAGATAGCAATTGGAAAAGCTGAAGACCAAAGTTTATTAGCAAAACAACGATCAAGTCTAGATTGAATCCATAGATCACTCCTTCTACCTCCCCATGTGAACTGATTACCTCTACTATTGAGTTCAGTGACCTTACAAGCTGTGATCATATCAGAGAAAGCTTGACAGGATTTCTCAGATCTTTAAAGGTCCTCCTAACTTCTCACCATGATGCAACAAGTCATTGAAGTCTCCTATTAAACACCAACTAGAAGATCTATTGATTCCAAACCTGGTTAATCTTTCCCAAACATTAGCTTTGCCTTTAATATAAGGATCTCCATAAACGCAAGAGAGAAAAAAGATTATATTTCCCAAAAAGATTTTACAATCTATAAGATTTTTATCCGCATACTGAATTTCTACATTTAGAGACTTCTTCCAAAAAAGAGAAAGTCCACCCTTTGTACCAATAGGATCAACTGTAAAAAGATGATCATAACCGAGGCCTGCTTGAAGCTCCAAAATGACAGGCCTTTGATTTTTTGTTTCCATCAAAAATAAAATATCCGGGAAGTAAGTTTTTCTTAGTTCCCTGAGTCTTGGAACCACCAGGTCTTGCACGCTTCCTAATCCCTGGCAGTTCCAGCTTAAGATACTCATGATGAGCGTGGCATCCCCTTTTTGGGGACTACCACAAGAGAGACAGACTGAGAAGATGATCTTTTCCTTTTGGCAGACGGGTCTTCTTCTTTCATAGGCTGATCAGAGGAGATAGATGCTTTTTGTTGCCTTCTTTTAAAGCTACCAGGTCTTCTTCTTTGCTTAGAAGAGGAAGAACCAGTTCCGGAACCTGAGGAGTCATTGAATCCTGCAGTAAAACTCGTAGAACATGGTTGATAGGGAACCAAGGCTCCTGGTAAAACTTGAGAAGGATGAATATCTGAAAACCGAGGATCTTCAGGGGCATAAGATAGTCTATTAAGAGAAGAAGTTCTGGCATTATAGGCTCTGCCACTGGAAATCGCTGAAGCAAGAAGCTTATCTGAATTGAGAGATGGTGGTGAAGAAGGTTCAGTTTGAGAGAAATCGAAAACCAGTCCCTTTCCTTTGTCAACTTCTTGAGAAAACCGAGGGCTTGCTTCAAGGCGGAGTACTCTCTTTTGAGTAATGGAGTCAGCATTGGCACTAATCAAGGAATCTCTTATTCTTTGTTCTCTGATGAATCTCTCTTCATTCGGACCAAATTGAATATATTGGCGCATTTCCTGAAGAACTTCAGAACCCATTTTAAAACGTCCTGTTAATGGATCCAATCCTACTTGATCTTCCAGAACAATGCCAAAGAGAGGGTCTTGTGGAGTAATAATCAGATTGGATCGAGATAAGATAGAAGATGAAGGAGCTTGCTGAGATGAGTAAGACTCTGAATCTGTTTCAAGAACATAAGGACATGAAGTGTTGTCATGAGTAAGTCGTTGACATCTGTAACAACGTCTTTGAATCCGTTCAAAATCATAGAGGACTTTTGAAGTAGCTCCAGATGTGTCTTGACTACTCGGAATCTCCTAAGAGGCTGATCAATATGAAGCTTCACTTGAACACGGACAAAGTCACGAGATTGAGCTTTTAAAGGATCAAAAACAACTTCAACCACATCTCCTGCAAATTCTCCCAATCTCAAGATAGCTTTAGAAGTGTAATGGTTCAAGGGTATGTTTCTAATCCGGACCCAGACAGTAAAGAAGTTTAAGAACTCTTGACCTGGATTTTCTGACCAACGATCTAGAACCATGACCCACTGATCAAAAGTTTGAAGCCCTTTGTCAAGAACCATTTGAAGATCGTGTTCATAGTTAAAGATGAACTGAAACGTATCTAAAGATAGAGCTATGCCACGCATTCTTTCGTAAAGTTGCCAATTCCGGGGCATTTCGTTAATGAGTTCTGACATCTGCTGTTGAGAGGGATTTAGTAGCTTGCCGATGATACTGAGAACATTTCGTTCAGCTGAGTTGTATTCAGGAGTATCCGGGAATTCAAAAGGATCTTCATCTTCCTCCATTGTTAGCTTTCGGACCTTTTTACTGAGATCTTCTGCCATAACTGAGAATGAAAGAAATGAACAGCTATGAATAGCTATAGAGAGAAGAGACCAACTAAAAACCAGGGGAGAGATACGGGAGAGAAAGATTCCGGCGAAAATCAGCGGTGATGGACGGTGGGCTAGAGGTGAGATACGGTGGAAAAGAGTAGCTGAAGGTGAGATATTTCCAATTAGTGGAGAAAGAGATACCACGTGTACAAAGATAAACCACTTAAAGCTCTAAAAAGACTGTTGGAAGACTTGGTCTGTTTTAGAGAGAGCCCAAAACGTGGGAGTTCTTTTGTTTAGTTAATATCCAGTTTATTCAGTTCATTTTTGGTTTATTCAGTTTTTTTAGCAAATTTGATTTAGTTTGGTTTCATTCGGTTAATATAGTATAAAATAAAATTGTTCGGTTTGTTATCTCGGAACCGAACTGAAAACTGAACTAAAATTAAAATCCAGCGATCGATTTACTCTCAGTCGAGTAAACCCAACCGAATGAATCGAACATCTTTTCGGTTCGGTTAAAATGCGCACACCTAGTTTCTTGAGTTAGCATTCATAGTGGAAGCTTAGAATATACTAAATTCTGGTATGGATAAAGAGATGTGTTCACTGAATTGGGTAGTGTGAACATTGCCATAGCTCATATAGAGAATCATTTCAGTTCAATTCCCTATAAGCTTATGTTGTTAAGTACCTCTCATGAAGAATAAAAGTTACCAATGGGTCTGAGTGCTTGGCTTATGGACTGTCTTAACTGTTTTTCGATATAGGATATTGTATCTCTAATACACCCTTCTAGATAATGAATTTCATTAGCCATTAGTTACAGATTATTTGAGCAAGATTAACAAAACCAATTTCGATTGGGCCGCATATCGGATCGTTGTTTTTATACCATGTGAAGTATGTCTCACCTTAAATTAATGACTTAACAAAAAAATATTGACTCGAAGGGGCGTATTAGAGATACTATATTCCGTATATAAAGTTTTTGGCCATAGAATAATGAATTTGACTTCATCTAATATACTCTTTAATTATAATAAAGCTAGTTAAAACATTATTGTTAATCTTTGCAAACAGCTATTGTCCATGTGCTTAAAAGTCGTATTGATACACATGGTTTTGGTTTCCAACTCTTGAACGGTCAAAGTCAACCCTCAAAATACCAAACATCCAAATAAACACAAGACCAATCCATCTTCTCCAAGACACAAAGGAGAATTAGTACTTATAACTTCCTTCATCACTTCTAAACAAGCCTTAAGAACTGAAAAAATGCAGACAAATCCACAAGGTACTCAAAATCTTGATTACACAACAATGTTACATACTAAATATTCTATAAACATTAATATTGTTTCTCTTTTTTTCTTTTGAGTGAATGCAGAACAACTAATCAATACAGAACATGACACAACCATAACAATCAACCAAACCAATAAACCTAAATGGCCAACCATCCTCCTTTGTGTCATCCTTGTAATAACCGGTAAATCCTTCACAAAACTCCTTGAAACGTTCTACATTCACCACAACAATAACCAGAGCCTTAACCATGAATTATGGACTCAACCATTGGTCCGATTCATTGGTTTCCCTCTTCTCATTCTCCCTTTCTTCCTCCTCAAGAAACACAAACAACTTCTCATTACTTCCGACCGAACAAAATCTCTCCTTGTACTTTACCTTTGTAGTGGCTTAATCATGGTGGTTCAAGTAAGATTATACACCAAGAGTAAACTTGAGACACCATCTTCTAGATTCTTTCTCCTTGAAGGAACACAACTCTACTTCACAATGATCTTTACAAGAATCATCACCAAAATCAAGTTATGTCAATGGATTTTCATATCTCCTATCTTCACATTCACTATCACAATCATTACCACCACTTTCTCCTCTTATATAGACGGTGAATGGTTAGCTTTATTAGCCTCATTCACTTTCTCTTTTCTCCTTTGTAACATTCACTTCATCTCCAAACACAACAACAATCTTAAACCTAACTTCGCAAACGTTTTGGAACTATTAATATTCTCATCTTTTTTCGCCACCTTTATATCTTTTTTCATTTCCGGAGAGAATCTTGATTTGAAGAAAGAGATTGAAGGTTTCTTGAAAGGGAAGATTATTTATGTTATGACTATGTTTGGTCAAGCCATGTCATGGCAGATCTATTGGGTTGGTCTTATAGGTCTTGTTATGTTTGAAGAGTCGATCATGATCTCAAACGTTGTTAGCCTCTCTTCTGATCCGATCGTGACATCTCTAAAGATTTTGTTATGCAATTACGATGAAGATGAGTTTGATATCTATCTAGGAGGAGCTTTAGCACTTCATGCTATTGCACTTGTGTTTTGTTTTCATAAACATATAAAGATCTTGAGAGGTTTTGGAGATTGGAAGCCTCCTAGAATCTTGACGTTTGTGGTTTTGTTTGTTGTGTATTATATTTACATCTCTGCGTTATTAAGTTCTGATCAGTATATCTCACCCCCAAATGGTTTCGAATTGTTTTGAAGTTTTTTTCTTGCTTCTACGTAAGTTTTTTTGTTTTGTTTTGTGCTTGATGTGTGTGTGTTTGTGATGTTACCCAAGTCATCAAAGCGCTCCAGTTGTGAAATAAAGCTTGATGGCCCAAGTCAATACTATATTTGTATCAATTAACAAATTTAATGTCTACTAATTTGTAACAGCGTTCTAAATTTTGCGTATTAATCAAATCCAAACTTCTACGAATTAACCTCTTGATACCAAATTATCTATACAAGTTGTATAGATTTAGCCATGATGTTCATGTGTTAACGTGGTGTATTTGTGTTTAGCCATGATCTTTTGGTTGTTTTTTAGTTGAAAAAATCAAGTCAATGCGATTAGTGATAGAGACTACAAAAACGAATCGAGGATTATCCTACCTGAAACGAGTCATCGTTTAGATACACAGAACGATTCTCTATCTTCTTCTTCTCCTATCTTCGTGTCCCTCAATTTCAATCAAAGAAGAAGAACACACAATTAGGGTTAGGGTTCTTCACCGATCCCCAAATCGATTTGAGAGTCAAATAGAGTTAAGGGCAAAATTGAAACTACAAAAAATTTAAACCCACGTGAACAGTTAACTAACCATGATTATAGTTCTGTTAATGATATTTAACGTCCATTTATTTATCAGTGTAAACTTGCAAATTCAAAAAGTAGATGTATTATTAAGATCACATAAATTAGTTCGTGTATTAATATGGCAACTTCAAAAGTTCGTGTATTAAAGAGGCAAAAAATAAATAAGTTCGTGTATTTTTAAGGTTTTTCCCCATAGATTTAATTAACCATGATTAATTTCCATTAATGACATTTAACGAACGTTTAATTAATCGGTGTAAACTTGCAAATTTGAAAACTTTATGTATTATTAAGGTCATCTAAATTAGTTTGTGAATTAAAATAGCAACGTGAAAAATTTGTGTATTAAAGAGACAAAATTAAATAAGTTCGTGTATTTTTAAGGTTTTTCCCCGTATTCTTCATAATAAATCAACAAAAAAATAACAAGGAAAAAATTCAAAAATAAATGAACCCAAATGTAAATTACCTTAGAACCAGTAATAGTTTTGAGTGGGTCTTTCTTCCTATATATATTTAGGAAATTTTAAGGAAGCAAATATTATATGGAAACAACTAACAATTGTTAGTCATGTCTGTTTCATTATAGCGGTTTGAATATATATATATTAAAATGTATTTATAAAGAAACGATATTATAATCTATTAAGATATATGGACTTATATGTTATATCTTCTGATAATGGACTCAAAAATTTTCACGTCACAAGTTTTTTCGTCCAAATTTTCCCACCAAAAATTTTTCCGTCACAAGTTTTCCCTCCAAAATTTTTCCGATGATCATAATCGTAATGAAGTTGGTGATGAGATAATTATGATGTAATGGTGATGTCATAATTAACAATTATGATAATCATTCAAATATTAATCAAATTATTATGGGTAACCCATTAAAACCATTAATCCGTTAATTTAAATGGATTATGAGTTGATCCAAACCATTTGCTTAATGGATTGGGTTGACTCATAATCATTAAATAAATGGTTTGCTTGGGTTTGGGTTGGTTTGGGTTGGTTTACCCAATTTGACACCTCTAGATAGAGGTAAAGTAATAATCTTGAGGGTGGTCCTCCATCTATATATACAAGTGCATAATTAACTTACCCTCTGATGATAGAATATGGCGAGGGTCCGTGTAGTGATTTATGCCACATCGAGAGGGTTTGGGATTTGTAACCCATGGTTGAGACATATTAGATGGTTTGAATCGAGACCATGGAGTTGTAGTTACAATGGGATGGGATATATATACGACATTAATGAGAAAAATTACGAGATCTTTGGGTCTATTATCAAATCATCGCACCATGAGAGTGGATATCACCGAGTGTGGATATATCTAAGGAACGGAAATATTACGAGTTCGCATGCAGCCGATAATTGGAGTATAGTATCGTATATTTAAGCCAATTTACTTCGTTAGAGTCTAGTATTGTGTTACTCTAATGAGAAGGAAAACCTTACATCTATATATATGTTGCAAAGGGAGAAGAGTTTCATGATATTAAAATTAATGAGTTGGTTTGGGTACATATAAAATTCGTCACGCTACCTATTAATTATCCGATCGAGTATGGTCCCAGTTCCTTAGTAAAATGGAAATAATCCGAGATCGATGTTGGCTCTGATTTCACACGATTGCCTAGGGCAGTACGTAGAAGCGAACGATGGGGTTGGACAAAACGAGTGGGACGATGGTTTAATTTCTTCGATAACGTCAAGAAAATATAAGTGTGATTTGGGCATTTGTCTTCGTCCAATTTGATTACACGGACGATGAAGTACTGGTTGTAGTTAGACCAGCTCATCATGGCCATATTCCAAGCTACGACGTACGTACGTTTTCAAATTCTATATTTATTATGTCAGCTGGATCGAACTTAATTTATTTTATTTTTTATTACAGGTTTTGATTGATGATGACGATTATGTCGAAGCTCTGGAGGGACCTAAGACTCACATAACCTCCCTCACATTCCAGTTGCACAATTAACGAATTAAGCATCGATTTCTTTTGGAAGAAATTCCCATCTCCACCTCACTGCTCTCGGTGTCCACCTCACTCCCTCCTTCCATAAAGACATGCATCTTTTTTAATTCTGTCTTTTATTAATTAATTAATTAAATCCTGGATACCCTTGGCGACTGCGGATGCTTTGGGTCTAGTCGGAGTCCTTCGGGATTCCGGATACCAGGGTCATCAAAAAAAAAAAAAAAAAAAAANTTAAACACTATAAGCTAGCTAGTATTATATAATATTAGTACTTCCTCCATTTTTCAAATATTGTCTTTTCAGATTTTTCACACAGATTAATAAATTTATGTTTTTCATAAAAATAACATTAAATATTTTAAGTCAACAAATAAAAAAATACTGTATATATTCTATTGGTTAGAAAAGTCAAATTCATTAAATTTCTGTATTGAAAATCTAAAACGACATTCTTTTTCAAACAAAAATCAATGGCTAAAACGACAATATTTTAAAAACGGAAGGAGTATATGATTGCATCGATATCTGATCCGTGCATGCATGTTAACATAATTAATATGTACTATATAATTAATAATTACTTAAACACATACCTATTGAAATTAGGCCCAAGTTCGCTAGAGATGAGAAGGTTTTATCTTCTTATGTTGGTTCTTCCCCACCTAGTGGGTGTTCTTTACGTTGTAATTTATTTTAATTATATTGCTTTTATGTTGTCAAAAAAAAAAAACCCTATTGAAATTAGGGTTTTTGTGTTACTTTTCGAGGAAGTAATTAGCAAAAGCAAAAGGAGAACAAACCAATAACATGTCTTTAACAAAACAAAAAAAACAACCAATAACATGTCTTAATTTGCCTTATCACTCACATGCACCATATATATATATGGTGTGGGTATATATATATATATCATGAGCTTTAGGGGTGGACATATTTCTCGAAACCCGAAATCCGAACAGAACCTGATCCGAAAAAACCCGACCCGAACCCGACCCAAAAACCTCAATTACCCGAATGGGTTTTAAGCTAATGTTTTTNTCGGGTACCCGACCCAAGCCGATACCCGATCGGGTACCCGACCCAAGCCGATACCCGATCGGGTACCCGAAAACCCCGAAATGATGCATTAAATAAAAAATACACTTCCCAACTTTAACTTGTATGCTAATTTTAGGGTTTAGGTAGGGAGAAATTTTGTCAATTCAACTTATTTCTTAAAATCTAGTAGCAATATTTTTTTTTGAAAATATTTTTGTGTTGTTATTTAGAAGAGAGAATGGTTTGTGATGGCATAAAGCCAAAAATTAT
>OVAV01001266.1:0-13868 GCA_900406375.1 Iberis amara
CCTTTGCCTTCTTTGTGCCGGTCCATGTAGAAGCTTATCAACATGTCTCTTGAATCGGATGTAGGTATGTTTCCTTCTTCTCACGAGAAGGATAAAGACAAGTGGTGGTCGAAACTACTATCCATGGGAGTTTTCACCAAAATTTCGAATTTCCCGTGAATTAAGAACCACCGGTGACACAAGGTCAACAAAACTGGCCTCGGTTTGGTTAAAAGGATATATAAACAGAAGAGGAACGGCCTCTATAGAAAGTTGAAAATCAGTTACGTTTCAAAGGAAGAGAAGGAACAAAAATACGGTATCATTTGTTTGGCAAACCACAATACTTCACACCTCTCCAAAGTTGTTTGCATCTCAAATAACTGAATAATCTCAAATCAATCACACAACTGCAGAATTGTGAATCTGTAAATGGTTTCAGCATATGAAAAGTTGATAATCAGGTTCCAGTGCTCCGACATTTAAGTAATTGACATCAACAGCCATTGTTCCCAATTCATCTGGTGAAGAAGAGGTCATAAATCTTATAATCATCCATGTGAACCACAATGAAGCGAATACAAGATGAGAGATAGGTTAAAGTTGTTCTAACCTTCGTATATTGTTCTTACAAATTTAACATAGCTAGGTATGAGATCTCGATATATGATTCCATCTGGGTGCGCATCTAGTACCACAAGTACACCTATGAATCAAACAAAGAAATGATCTTCTTACAATCCGGATGAACATAACACAAGACAAAAGTTATGAATAAATCAAAAGAAATGTTAGACGTAAGATCTTCTTGTGGAACCATAAATTGTTCAGGTTTCCTTCTTTAGTACTATCAGAAATGAAAGCAGGAGAGAAATAATACCTGGAGCAAGCCAACCCTGACCAGACTTACTAGGTAAGGGTCCAAGCCAGAGGATATTTCTCAAGTTCATTGAATCATCGTAATTCACATCAGATCCTAGAAGAAAGGATATACAATCATTTCAATTTTTTGAAGATATTGAAAGAGAAGTCCAATTATATACCTCTCTGGCAATATCCCATGTTGTAAGGAAATACTTTTTTGTCATAGGCTGGATACTCTTTAGCATGAAACCTACCATTTTTTTTTTACAATTCGAACAATCAACTAATCTTCTCCAAAGACAAAACATGTCCCTTGTTTACTTCAGTGATAACTCGAAGGACTTACAATATTCCAAGGCGTCCAGATTCTGAGGCAATAAACAAATGGCCATGGAACAAATCATATCGAGTCAAGGAAACATTCAACCCCACACTCGGCCCCCTGGATTCAATTAGACGAAACAAGAACTCCAAATATGAGTTCACTTCCTGTTCAATGGCATCACCAATCAGATTACCAAAAGAACACCAACAATCTTCAAAAATAGCCTGTACCTCTGATATGAAGTGACGGCCGTATGGAGTTCTTGTGAGTTGACATTTGTTTTTCTTTGATCCTTCAACATCAGGAACCTATAAGAAACCCGAGTTTAAGAAATTCGACACTATCATATAAAATGATTCTATCAAATTAAGCGTCAATCAAATCGCAGACGAACTGGGAGCATATTGGGGTCAAGGGTTCGGTGAATTGCGCCGGGATCACCGCCGGAGTCAACAACGAGACGAGCAAGCTCGAGAATCGGCTCCGGTGGCCACCAGACGAGAGAATTCTCCTCATTAAACAAACCCCGCCTCTCAACGGCGTCAATTTTGCCTGAACAGAGCCCAGTGCGAAGCGAGCATTGTCCTAATTGGGGAACAGAATAATCCGGTTGGAAGGGGACGAGGAACCTGAGACACGACCGGATTTCTCGAAATACGCTAGGGTTGACAGTCGACGCGGCGGAGAGTGGTCCAAGAACAGAGAGGAGATCGTCGGCGGTGGCTTTCGGCAGCGAAGAAGGAGAATGGGAAGCGGAGAGCTTGAAGGAAGAGGCTGTTGCGAGGGAGAAGGAGAATAAAATGGTGAAACGAAGAGGCGTGTACGAATTCACCATCGTCGAGTCCCATTAACTTGCACTGATGGAGAAAATGGAGAAGAAGTTAGGTGTAACCAAAATTAATACTAACTTTTGAAGACTCCATGAATCGTGTGGCCTTGAGAAGCCACGCAACTGCGGTATCGTATGTACGGTACATTAGCAAGGTGTGTGTATCCTGAAACTCATTATGTTTTTTTATGTAGATGGCTCGTGAAAAGGGGGAAGTCGGTCATTTTATACTCAAACTATTACTTTTTGTTTAATTAGAGGTTGCCTGCGCGATGCACATGATTAGTTTTTAATTTTTTTTATTTTAATATAATTATATATTTTAAAAAAATTTATTATTCTCATTTTTAGTATATTTGATAGCAGCTAATGATGATTATCCTATACTGATCGTTGTACAAATTTTTCATGGAAGACAATTACGAATTGATATTCATTGTTTTTTAGGTACTTCATAATGATTATACTTTACAATGATTGTGTCCACCAAGTATTCGTAGATAATGTGTTTTCTTTCATTTCATAGATTTTATCCATATCTTATCTTTTCTTTCTTCCAAAAAAAAGGAAATGAGCTTTTTTGGTGAATACCTCTTGATCCTGAATCAAGATCTTTTAGCTCAACTTTATTCAAATTTTGCTGAAGGAGTAATCTCTAATAACAGCCGACCGCTATATCATTGAGCTTGTGAGTTAAAACAGGAGATTAGACACAACCATTAAATCACTTAAAATAGAAAAGTTTAATTTACGTACTATTGAACATTTTTAGCCAACCGGTCACATATTAATTTACCAAAATAACAGTGAACTACTATTTAGCTATTCATATATAATTCAAGGTTTAAACAACTGATTTTTGAATATTTTCTATTAATTATCTTACACATCAAGAACCATAAAAAGTGTTATTGAACACATGATTTGAAATTAATTATATATGTTTATTTGACCATTTATAGATTCTAAAATCTTGATTAAATCCGATTATTCTTTCTAACAACTCAACTTCAAATTACAGTTTTTTAGAAAATATTTACAATATTTATTGAATAACATAAATGATTGTATCTAATAACTAAGTTTTTCGTATAAAATTTAAAACGTTCACTTAAATAAATGTAATTTATTTATTTTGAGAATATGATATGATAGTTTGAAAAAATAAGGAAAATCAAAGTAAATAAAGAATGGAATCGTGAATATTTTATATAGCTATTAGAAAACCATATATGTTCTTTTTTTTTTTATCTCAAATAAACTCACTTCTAGCTTGAAAACTCATACACTGTTTGGATAATGGACCTCCATCAGAGGTTTTATCCAGGCAGGAAGAACATTAAAATAAAACGAAAAATAAGGGGAGAGGGATCGGCCGTGTGCCGCAGCTGCATCCGCTTATGTATTCGCCGATCGAGGAGTAAAAGTAACCGAAATTGAGGCAAACTCCTGAAGTAATCTGTTGATGTCTGATAGAATTGGTTGAAGACTAGGCCAAGCTTCAGAGTTGTTTAGGGCCGAGATCATGTCTAGTGAATCCGTTTTGATGATCAGATTTGTCACTTTCAGATCTTTGGAACATTGAAGGGCCCAAAGAATTGCCATAGCTTCCATAGCCAGGGGAGATACTTGTCTTGGAACTGCTTGTGAACCTCCTTTGAAAAAATTCTCACCTTTGTATAAGATCCAGCCTAGTCCGCTAACATCATCCTTACTTCTCTAGGCTCCGTCTGTAAAGCAGGTGAAAACAGGGAGGTGATTTGTAGTCTGTTGATGCTCTGTAGCTCTTCCTCGAGGGTGGTGCAATAATTCCATGTTAGCACTTGGTTGGTCCACATCAAACTCTTTACTATTTTTCCAGGATTCAGCATCATTCCTTGCGATTTGTACAACTTCATGGGCAGGGATATCCTTTGCCTTGAAACAAAATTCATTTCTAGCTTTCCACAATCTCCATAGAATCCAAGGCAATAGACAGTGCGAGTCAGCCTGATTTGCTCCTGTTTCTTGCGGAAAAAGGACACAATACAGGTTGGAGAAGAGCGAGGCCGAGAGATTATGAGCCCTAATTGGTTCCACATCAGCCAAAGCCCACACCAGGCGTGCATAAGGGCACGAAAACAGGATATGGTTGGTTGTTTCCTGATTTGCATTGCAACAAGGGCAGCTGCTATCCCGGCTTATATGCCTGTAATTCATATTCGCAAAAGTTGCTAGGAAATTTGTTAGACATCGCCAAATAAAATTCTTCAGTTTTGGACTAGTATCAAGAGACCAAACTGCTTCGAATAGTGGAATCAGTGAGGGTCCAATGGCATCTTCTTATCTATCTTTAGCTAATTGTGAGGCTACTCTATACCTAGATTTAACGCTGTAGATCCCGTCTTTAGAGACGCTCCATACATAGGAGTCCTCACGGTCAAGATTGCTCATACAGATTGCAGTAATGCAGGGGATGTCTTCAGCCTGCACTAATGTAGTTAGTAGAGGTAGATTCCAGTTTGTCGATCCCGGGAGGAGCAGTTCTCCTAATGTATTTGGTAGAGGTACATTGGCTAGGCGAGGACGAGGTACGCGAGGTGGTTGACTGTTTAGCCAAGGCTCCACCCAAATCCCAGAGCTGAGACGTGAACCAAAGACCCTTCTACTACCTTCTCTCACTAATTGTTGCGTTGACCAGAGTCCTCTCCAAGCGAAAGAGGGTCGCTTGCCGAGAGGTGCAAACAAAGGTGAAGAGGCCACGGAATATCGACTCTTATATATACGTGCTAAGAGAGAATCAGGCTCAGTTAAGATACGCCAAAGTTGCTTACCAAGAAGCGCATAGTTAAAGTCTTCCAAATCTTTGAAGCCAAGTCCGCCGAGTTTTTTTGGCTTACTAATATGATTCCAGGAGATCCAGTGTATACCTCTGCCAAGCGATTTATTGCGCCACCAGTATTGGGCCATGACGGAAACCAGGCCATCACAAACTGATTTTGGCAAGCGGAAACAAGACATTGCATAAGTCGAAAGTGCCATCGCCACAGCTTTGATTAAAGTCTCTTTACCAGCTTGGGATAAAAAAGTTTGTTTGCCATCCATTGACTCTAGTCAAGAGCTTTTCTTTGATTGATTGTAATATTTTCACTCTAGATCCCACAAAAGATTCGTGGAGTCCAAGGTAGAGTCCTTCACCTCCTTCTTGTGAGATATGAAGAAGTGATTTGAGTTCCGACTTTATCTCTAGGCTTATCTTCTTTCCAAAAATCAGACTGGATTTTTTGTAACTTACTTGCTGTCCCGCGGCAGAGCTATAATCATTTATAATCTCTGTTAATGCCATTGCCTCCTCTTCATTTGCACGACAAAAGAACAAACTATCGTCGGCAAAGAGGAGATGGGAGATTGATGGCGCTTGAGGAGATATCTTTATGCCTGTGATTCTGCCCATTACTTCAGCTTGGTTGAGCTTTTGTATCAAGATCTCTGTGCAAAGGACAAAGATGAACGGGGAGAGAGGATCTCTTTGGTGAATACCACGTGATGGGACAAAATGACCGTGGGGCTGTCCATTGATAAGGACCGAGAAAGATGATGTGGAAATGCTCATCATTGTCCATTTAATCCACTTGTCATGAAAGCCCAATTTCTTAAGAGTTGTTTCAATGAAATCCCACTCTAGACGATCATATGCTTTCGTCATATCGGTTTTTGTTGCCATAAATTGTTTTGCACAGAAGTCATTTGATCTTAAGGCTGTATCACTTCATGAGCAATAAGAATATTGTCTGAAATCAATCTACCTTTTACAAAAGTAGTTTGGGTTTCAGAGATGATCATCGGGAGTATATGACTCAACCGTTTTGACATAAGTTTTGTAATTACTTTATAAGCAACGTTACAGAGGCTAATAGGCCTTAAGTCCGAGATCGCTTTGGGTTTTGGCTTCTTCGGAATCAAGCAGATGTTTGTATGGTTAAGTCTTCCATCAAAGCTTCCTTTATCAAAGTAATTCTTGACCATTAGAGTTATTTCGGTCCCTACTGTTGGCCAGCAGTTATGGTAGAAGGCCGTTGTGACCCCGTCGGGTCCTGGCGCCTTAGATGCTTCAATATCCAACATCGATGAGTACACTTCTTCTGGAGTGATCGGCCTGGTAAGGAACTCGCTATGATCTGTCGAGACCTTTGGTACAATATCATTGAAAAAATCAGAATTGAGAAGTCTTGTGTCCCTTGTGAAGAGTCTGGAGAAGTACTTGATTGCTTCTGATCCCAATTCTTTATCTGTGAAAACTTCTTTTCCATCTTCGTTTATCAGGCTTTTGATTTTGTTTTGTGCTCGTCTAGCTTTCGTGGATGCGTGGAAAAACTTCGTGTTGCGATCACCTTCTTTCAGCCAGTGGATTCTGCTTTTTTTGACGCCAGTATACTTCTTCTTCTTTAATGGCAATGAGGAGATCTTTATTGAGTTGTTTCAGTATTGCCGGGTCAAAAGAGGTCTGGTGCGTCAGCTCGTCTATTGAGGCTTTAATTTCCTGAATACGAATAGCAGAGTTTGTCTTGTTTGTTTTATTCCATCCAGAAATCTCTGTCCTGCATCTGATTAGCCTGTCTGCAACGTCTACATCTCCATTGTCCTCAACCCGTAACCATCCTTTTGTCAATGTTTTCCTGAAGTCATCACGACTTAACCACCGTTTGTCAAACCGAAAGCATTGCGACCATTTCTTCTCATTCCCCAGACAGTTTATGATAATTGGACTGTGATCAGATCCACTTTTCTGTAAATAAACAGAATTTGCCTTTGGGAAGAGAGCAAGCCATCTTCCGTTTGCTACGGTTCGATCTAAACGACAATGAATAACATCATCATATAGATGCCCATACCATGAGAATTGATTGCCTTTGAATGGAAACTCATGCATTTCGCATACTTCCAGCATAATACGAAAGGGTTTGAAAGAAGCTTCAGATCTTGTTGTTCCTACTATTTTTTCCGAATTACTTACTATCTCGTTGAAATCTCCAGCCATTAACCATGGTTGTTGTCTATTGATTCCAATCTGCATTAGTTTCTCCCAAACTATCTCCCTTTTTTCTCTTACCGGATCACCATAAACAAAGGTGATAAAAAATTCTTTATTTTGCCACACAGCTTTAATATCAATGAGTCGATTTGAGGATTCAATAACTGTGACAGCCATAGTGTCTTTCCAGAGTAGTGCTAATCCTCCCCCTGTACCTTCAGGCTCAACTGTGTGCAAATCAAAATATCCCAAAAAACCTACAATTCCTTCTAAGTAACTTCTTTTGTTTTTGGTCTCGCTTAGGAACATTAACTCCGGGAAATACCGACCACGTATTTCCGTGAGATGTTGAACTGTCCGGGTGTTCCTTATGCCCTGACAGTTCCAAGATAAGGCTCTAATCGAACTTGGGTGGTTTAGGATAAACCACCAAACCCAAATTTGGAGACGAATTGTCTCGAGGAGAAGTCTCTGCTGTAATCGCTGGAGTATGAAGTATTGGAAAGGTATCCACCAATGGGATCGAAGGGAGATTCTGTTTGTTAGATGACAAATCCAGATCTCTAGGACTATCAACATGATAGTAAGGGTCTTCACTATGTTTTTCCGCTAGGGAGCTTGTCGTTCTTGGTCTTTTGGTTCTGCTTCAACGACTCTATTCCCCTCCTGATAGGTCCCGTTTCTTAATAAGGGGGGACTGGATTGATTGCATTGATGCAGCCGAATCCACCGAGTCAAGATGAGTACTACGAAAGCTTGCTTGAGGCTTTCTCTGCCATTTTCCTCTACCAGTAGATTTTGGGGGGGCCTGGTTTGACAAGGATAGTCTTTTAGCAATTGGTACTCTGATTTCAAAGTTTTGCTGAAATGGATCTTTCTGAAGGACCAAAGGGAGGTTAGCCTGTTCTTTAAAGGCCTGAGATCCCCTGTTGTCGTCTTGTTCCACAATGGATTTCCCCTTTAGTTTTCGTCTTAGGTCACCAGGTGATAGTTCTTGTTCCTCAAGAAGGTGTATTTCAACATCATGAAGATTTCGAGAGTTTGTAGATTGACCCCCGAGACGGTTTGAGATTGAACTTCTTCTAGTTCCCCGTAGTGAGTTACTGGCTAGCCGTACTGGTGACGAGGCTGTAGCTTCTTCTCGTTTGGATTTGGAGCTTCGGGATTCATGTCGAGAATCATCTTGTTCTTGCTTTCGAAAGGGACAAAGTGTTTGTTCATGAGTTAGTCTCTTACAGTGGAAACAACATTTTGCTAGTTTCTCGTATTCAAACTCAACCGTTATCACCTCGCCAGTTTTAAAGCGTACTACTTTCTTGAACGGTAGTGGTTGTTCCGTATCCATCAAGATCTGAGCTCGAACATATTCAATCGAATTTGATTGTTTTGCGTGGAGTTCCACCTTCACTACTGTTCGTAGATCACTTCCAATACTTTCCACCGTTTGCTTTTTTAGCTTAAGGATGGGTATTCCTCTAATTCCGACCCATAACTTAATTTTATACAGAGCATCTTCGTCCATAGATGGTTCCCAGCGAGCCACAAAGATCATCCAGCCTGTCAGGAACCAGGGTCCTCGGCGCAGGATGCTGAGAAGGTCAGCTTCTTCTGTAAAGTGGAACTAAACCTGGTCATGGCCTATACCTCTTCCTCGAACTCTATCTTCCATCTCCCAAATTTTTGGCAGGCCTAAGACCGCTCCAGCAACTTTTTGAGTCTTTGGATTCAGGAGACGGACTATTAGGCTTTGAGCATTTTCTTCCAAGAGGTCTTCTATTTCCAGTTCCGGAACCTCCACTGGGTTTTCAGAGTCTGGGATTTCTCTATCTCTTAAGAGAGATTGAAAATCCTCTTCCGGTCCTAGACGAGATTTTCGGAATCTCATAGTTGGGTGTGAATCCCGTTTGAAGTCACAAGGACTTAAAGAGACAGAAGCTCAAGAAACTGATTTTGGAGACAAGGAGCCAAAAGGTAGAAGCTTTAGTGATAATGATTCCAGAGAATAGAGCTTTGGTGATGCCAAAGAATGAAACTTTTTTGTGTAAAGATTCACGGAAGGTAGTAAAGGTTGAAACTTTTCCACTTTAGCGTGAAGATAAGCGATTTTGAAATGTTAAAGTTGGAAAGTTTGTATCTTTAGGGTAAAAGATGACTGTGTATCTACCTTCTTCACAAGAAAGGTGGTTTTTACGAAGAAAGGAGACAACTTTATCCTAGGGAGGAACAAGCTGGTCACAACGATGTGTTTTCAGTTCCATTTATGGTAAATGGATGAAAGAGACGAGAAAAGATTGAGTCTTTTATGGTATGTAGGTGAAGGAGACGAGAAAACGAGTCTTCTAGTGTATTTAGACAAAGAAGCCAAGAAACAAAAGGAACACACACAGTGTTAAAACAGAGGGGAGGAAGCTATGGAAGCTTAGAGGTGCCATTGCGGCTTTCACATAGGTGAGAAGATGATCTACAAGAAAGTCCGTACAACTATGGCGTTGTCCGTACTAGGGGTGGGCGCGGAGCGGATCAGTCGTAAAATTTTCATATTTGTTATTTGCTTTGTTTTTGACGGATATCTAATTTAGCGATTTGCTTTGCTCCTGAAAAACACGGATATCCGGACTTACGGATATCCTAGAATTTTACAGATATTTGCGGATATTTGCGGATATCCGGTTTTCTCATTTCAATTCAACAAATATCCAAAAAATATTAATAAATTCTATACAAATATACTTTATTTATGTTAAAATTATCTAATAAGTAGTAAATAATTAAAATGAACTAGCTTTTAGATAAAATATTAAACAAAAGATCAAAAGTTAGACGCACATATTAGAAAACGACTGTTTCATTTTTGTAAATAGTAAAGGACATCGAAGAAAATCTCTTCTTCCACTGTAATGTAAACCATTTTATCATTTCTACATTAGTATTTATTAGTTCGTATGAACTTTTACACCCATCATTTCCATTTATGTTTTCCCTTTTAAGTTTTCTATATATTGAGTATGTGAAAAACATATAAATCTATATGATGTAACATGTATGTATATAGTATATATGTAATATACGGAGCGAATCGGATATCCGGTCTTTTGAAATTTAGTATTTGCTATTTGCTTTGTTTTATACGGATAATTAATTTTAATATTTGCTTTGCTTTGAATAGCTACGGATATCCGGACTTTTCGGTTCGAATCGAGGCAAATATCGAATCGGATCGGATATGACGGATATTTTGCCCAGCCCTAGTCCGTACTAATCGCCATGCCTAGAGAGAAAACGCCAAAATGTTTGTTTTTTACTGGATGTTTACCATATATGTTCTATGTAGTGTAAAAAAATGGTTAATTTGTCATTATTTTCGATTTTCCATTTAGAAATCAGATAATACAAAGACAGATATGAACATCCAAGCAACTTTCTTGTCTTGTTTAAATGTTCGTATCATAGATATAACCCATTTTTCTAATAGAAACTGACGAAAGTGTAAGTATGGATTTCATTTTCTTCTTTAATTTTGACAACGTACAGCTGAAACTATGTCATCATTATGTTTAAAAGAGTTTGAATCACAATCATATGATCACGATAAAAAAAAAAATTTCTACCTTCAGTTTCTAATTCTTGTCTTCTAGTTCTTGTCTTAGTATAATCAATAATGTATTCATCTAACATGGTGGGCAGAGAAACACCATCGTACTTGTAAGATACAGTATTATCTTCTTCCCAATGCCTGAGGCTTAACAATTAATCAATGAGTCAACCATTGCTTGCACAAACAAAAGTTTATAAATCCTTCAAATCTCAGTTTAACTCTATGTACACACGTAAAAGAGAATCTTACCTGTTATTTTCTAACCGAAATCCGAGCTTTCTCAACTCTCTTGAGAATCAAATGCGTGTGCCTTGGCTTGATGTACACTTGTTCTGATCTTGTTTTCATGAAAAAACTTAAAAAGAACCATCACATGAAAACATTTCTTCAGAGTAATGTCATTAACACTAACATGATGCTCTTATACAGCTACCTGATTTTAGTATTCAAGTTAACTTTCTTCCTCACAAGCTGACATCCACTTCCAGATCGGTCCAAATTTTAGTTTCTACTGAAGGCTTCTTCCTTGGCCTTTGTGATCTTAGCTGTAAGTTCAGTATTTCCAAAATCAATCGATGACATGCTCTTTTCATTAAGAACCTTCAGTTTTATTTCGACGTGAGCGCGAGCATAGATCTTCTCAAGCTCATATTGCTTCTTGAGTGCAATTTTCTTCATTCTGCTAGATTTAAGTTTGTGAAGCCTATCCACTTCTACTTCAGCAGTCAAAATTTCATATGAGATTATTAAAAAGCATTGATATATTACATACCTTGACAATTAGATGATTTAGATCAAGTGCAAAGATAGCAGAAAAAGTTACTTTATGGACTGAAGCTGATATGTTACAGGTAACATTGTCAAAAAGCTCCCTTTCCTCATCAGGAGTAGCCATCAAATTCCACTGATCAATGAGTGAAGTTGCATAAATGCCCCCCAAAAAAAACCAAGTTTTGTTATTGAAATCTCCAAACACAAATTGAGAAGAATTTCATAACTTTCAACAAAAATACAATACTACAAAAATATCTACCAATACAAAATTCAACAGATAACCATGAAAAGCAAAATCATATAAAAAACTAACCACAATATGGCTAAAAATACAAAATCTAAAATTTCAAATGAATATAAAATACCCCAAAGTAATATTTTTTTATTAAAACAAACTACTACTTCATTAGTCCTACGATTGACTTTCATATAGTTTTAATCAATTATTAGCAAAGAGAAGAACCTTTGTAGCAAATCAAATGATTCAGTCCAATAGGAACAAAATGAAGGCAAGAAAAATGGTACTTGGGCTTTGTTAAAGAGGACTTGGTTTCTTGTGCATTAGAGTTACAACTTCGCTTTCCTTAATAACAATATAATCATTAGATCTATTTCCAATGCTGATATATGATTCTTCATCTTAGGGGTTAAAATAATTAACCTGCACTAATATGTTAGCCAATTGGGAAATCGAAGCATAAAGCTATAGAAGATGTTAATGAGCAGTGACTTCAAAAATTCCCAAATTGTAACATTTTTCTGAGTAAAAGTGCAACATCTATAGATTGAACTCTTGTGTCTATGCATAATCTTTAAAGTTGATGAACTTACCACAACTAAATGTTTCTTCATTGTCTCTTACTGAGATACAATTTTCAATGTCAGAGGCATGATAAACTTTTGGGCAGCCCCTGAAATAAGAAAGCACAATGAGCTAGATAAAGGAGATAGATGCTCAATTATAATGAAACTGGTTATTTGCATCTGCTGCAGAGTAAAAATTTCATATTCGAGAGACCATGCTTTCTATTTTCAGTATCCAAGAAGGAAACATCTTTAAGCAATTCTTTAGAGAATCAATTTGAAAGGCACAACAACCATGATAATTAAAGAGTTCCCTACAGGTTCAGGCTAGCATTTCTTGATAGCACAAAAGACTTTGTATAACCATAACCATCACCCTGATGAGACCCCATAATAGTGTATTTTTCCATATCTCATAAGGAACAACATAAGATGATAAGCAGATTCATAAGTTGTCGTGGCAAACTAATGAAAGAGGAAAATAGATGGCCATAAAAACCAAGACCCGAACATGTGGAAGTTGATTTCAACAATGCATAAATTTTGAGAAAACTGATGAGATGGGCCATGTTACCCTGGAGGGTTCGATTGGTTTAATCTTATAAAGGGAAAATGGGTATGCGTCAGCTAAAAAGCTGCTTGGTAGCCTTTAGAGAGCTTTACAGCATAATGGTTCTAATAGTCACATGTGATTGCATATCTAGAGAAGAATGAAGATGGTAAGCAAATGTGAATGAGAAAGCAAAAGAAGGAATTTTTACAATGTATCAGAAGGAATAACTCCAACATCTCCTTGTATAAGAAGTTCTATTATTAATCCCAGCTTCCAAGCATCAACACCTGAAGTTCTAGGATAAGTGCTTACTGAAGGGAAGTAGAAAAAGAGGCTTAAGAACCTTGTTGAGGCGAGGAGCAGAGTATTTGAGATGCTTTGAGTTCACTTGGCCGCCATAGCATAGCAATGAAGTGACTCCGTCGAGGGAAAGAGCCCACTCTTGGAAGCGCTTAAAGAGGCTGGTCGATTGTGCGTCATTAGAAAAGGAAAACGCATTGCCATATCGCCACCGCACTTTCTCATTAGTACATTGGTTCTGTGTAACCCACATACTCTGTTTTAGATAACCAGCCTCATACACAGTCGTTCAAATCTGTCATCATCGCCTTTCTATTCGGGTTAACGCTAAGCCAAGAACCTTCTGCTTCTCCCAGAGTTGCCTTTTCTGTCGTCAATTTCTACACAAACATAAATCGATATATTGGACATAGAAATCCTTATCTAAAAATCGTTTGAATTTTTTTGTAATACAATAATCATTCTTCAAATTTTTAGCATACCACATCCATCAAACTTTGCGAAAGCCACATTGCTCGACTTCCGCCATGATTATTTTTCTCTTTTTTCTTTCTCATTTCTTTGGGTTTCACTGAAATTAGATCTATTCACGTTTTTTTAAAAGGCTTTGGTTTTAGATAGGAAGGTGAGAAGGTAAAATAACTTAATTGTAGAAGAGATCACATAAAAAGGTTTTTAGCTGACGTGGCATGCTCTTAGAGAGTTTTCAAAATACTGATGTGGATGCATCCAGGGGCCTTCGTTTGTTTCTTTTAATTAGTATAACTAGGGATTATCCCGCGCTACGCGCGGATTTTTCTATAAAAAAAAGTTGTTCTTTCTTTTGTGTTTTCT
>OVAV01001269.1:0-13860 GCA_900406375.1 Iberis amara
GAGGTATAAAAACTGCAAAAGAAAAACAAATCCGCGACAAAACAAAAGAAACCTGCAATGGGAAAACTGTAGAAAAAAATTTAGAACAACGTAAAAATCTGTAGAGACATAACCAATAGAAAACTGCAATGGAAAAACTGCAAAGACAAACTTAGAACAACATAAAAATCTGCATAGAAAATACAAATTTGCGTAGAAACAAATAAAACTGCAATGGGGAGGTATGAAAACTGCAGAAGAAAAGCAAATATACGAAAACCAAAAGAAAACTGCAATGGAAAAACTGCAGAGAAAAATTTAGAATAACATAAAAATCTGCAGAGAAATACAAATCTGCGATGAAACAAACAAAACTGCAATGGGGAGGTATAAAAACTGCAGAAGAAAACCAAATCATCGACAAACCAAAAGAGAACGAAAATGAAAAACAAATTTGCGACGTAGTTAAACAAAACTCCAATGGGTATAAACTAATCTACAAAATAAAACAAACCTGAATAAAGAAAAAAGAAATCTATGATAATGTAAAAATCTCTGCAAGGTATCTTCAATGAGTATAAAAAGGCAAAGAACTATTAAATTTCTCACCTTCGTAGTCTTCGAAGTAAATATGACGAAGAACAAGTAAACAACGAAGAACAACGGCGAGAGGCGACAAGACGAAGTAACGGCACGAGTCGAAGCGGCGAGAGACGACGAGACGAAGAGAGACGATGAGAGAAGATGGGAGACGACGAAGACGTGAGAGGCGACGGAGACGAAGCCGTGAAATTTTAGAGTTGAAAGTTTGGGTTAATTTTTTTATTAGGGTGTTTTATTATTATGATTTTTTGTGTAAAAATAATTAGAAATGGCAAACCTGTAATTGTTTCAAAAACTTATCTTTTTTAGACCTTTTACCCAACAATATAGGTTACTCTAATCAAGCCATGATTTTTAGATCAAATTAGTTGTATCAATAACAATTTGGATGATTTTGATACATTTTCACAAAAAATAATTGTAATTATGTGATAAACGCGGAACTATTTGCAAAATAAGGAAGGTGACGCCAGGTGGTGGCACATGGCTTACCAACTCTCAGTGTCTTGGATAGTGTACAAGTACGAAGCTCAAGGGTTTGCCCTGTTGGAGTCTCCAAGAGAATCAATTTCAGATGCTCACGTATTATCCTTTTCACATATTTATTGTTCTTTATTTGTTGATAATTTACTCTTTTTGGTAAGTCTACTTAATAATCAGGTAAGAATTGATTACCCAAAAAAATAGTATTAGGAAATATTCCCTAGGTTGGATGAATTATATAAGGAAAAGAAAACATAGATTTTCTGGTGGCGAGTAATTAAAAATTCGTTACCAGTTTTGACATTGCTTAGAAGAAGGGGCATAAGAATAGATTCATTATGCCAACTTTGTGGGGAAAATGAAGAAGATGTAAATCATTTGCTATTTATGTGTAGTGACGAAAGAACTATGGAATCTCAGTCCATCAACATGTTTTAATGCTGCCTTAATATCTGAATCTCTGGAATAAAATCTTTTTTAATTCTGAGCCAAAAAACTCAAAATTCAACTAAGGTTTTTGATCTAATTTTCTTCTTGGATTGGCGCATCTGGAAACTTCGAAATGATCTAACTTTCAACAACATTCGTCACAGCATCCCTGATGCAATTAATAAAGTTATACTTGATTTAAGCAGCTGCGAGATGCAAACTCAAACCAAAGGCCTGCTAATATTATTGTAACAGGGAGGAATCGGCAGGAGCCACATATTTGCCTTCTCTCATCTAATTAACATTATCTAACTTAGATGAATATCATATTTTTACAGATGGATCTTGGCTATCTCATATAGAACATGCAGGAATAGGATAGGCATTATATCATCTATACAAGATGATTCTTCAAGGCTATTCATCAATTGATCTACTCTTCTCTGCTTTGGAAGTTGAATTTGTTGCAGATTTGGAAGCTATGGATAATACGTATTATACTTCGAAGCCTTGGTTATAAGAAATTAAGTTGGCAAAAAAAAAAGATAGTGTTACATCCGAATAAAGCGGCTCAGAATACTGGAATTAGACAAAATCTTCATCTAATAGAAAATTATTTTCTAGCTCAATATATTTTCAAACTTATAAGAAATATCTAACCAATATGATTTTTTCGTGAACCTTGTAATTTATCATCCTAGTTCTATGACCATTTTTAATGGTGTTTTATTTTCTATTTCTTGCTTCATTTAGAAGTAAATCTACTACAATTTAAAATATAATTTATCTTTTAATAAATTATATATTTTGATATTACTCACATATATATTTTTTCTTCTTTATCAAATTAAGTTAAATGTTAAAATATAATATGAACATATATTTAATATAGCACATAATGATATATTAAAGATCAAATTTTAATTATATGACACATATAAAAATGTAATCTATAAAATAAATTATTGACTTAAAATTACTAATAAAATAAAGAAATATATATATTTAAATATTGTATCTTATAATTATATCTAGTTTTGTGTTTAACTTGTCTTAGATAGTGATTTTATTTAGCTAGTGATAAATTAAATTATTTGGTTAGTATGAGTAAATATGAAAAGTAAAAGGTGCTACTAATAGTAAAACATAAATGAAATACGTTTTAAAATATTATATTTATAGTGATAAAGAAGAAGGCAAGATCTTGCTTCATTTTTTTCTTTGTTTTTTTTTTCAAAATGATAATTGGAGATTTCCGAAAGCTTACTATTATGTTGAAAGGGTGGTAAACTTCATATTGGGTTCTTTTGATAAATCTAGTTGTAGATTACTTGGGTTTTTTCTATCAACTGGAACATTTATAATCTGGCAAAGATTCAATAGTGTTTCGAAACCTAAAAAAAATTCTAAGTAGAAATAAAGTGAAGTAAAGATTCAGATAAGTGAACTAGTGATTAGAGAGCCATAGCATTAGCATGGTTGAGTATGCCTTGAGGTGGATCTTTGAAAGGATTATGTCCTTAAAGCATCTATAAATGATTAGGAACAAAGATGAAGGGGGCATGCATATTCTCTCATGGACTTTAGTGTTTCTTTCCCTCCAGAGAAAGTAGACTTTGACTTGTGCAGCTAATTGTTGAAGAGTACCTTGCTTTTTGCTGGATGGTGACTTGAGCCAAGTGACTAGTGAACCACAATCTGTAAATGTGTGATCCGAAACCCTGAGTTTGGACAAAATAGATTTCCAAACCATCGAGCTGTAGCTGCAATAGAACAGTAGGTGATCCCTTGTCTCGGAGGAAGCATTGTAGAGGGGGAATATGTTTGATGCTTGGAGTCCTTAGGCTTTGAGTTTGGTTCTTACAGGAAACTTGTCCAATGATCTATCCAGAAATTGAATGCATATTTTGGCATGTGTACGGGGAATCATATTGTTTAAAAATTCCTCTGTTTAGGCGCAGAGGGTCGAATCTGATCCCATGTTTGTGAGGTTGAGAAGTCTTAACCTGGAGAATATGTGTAGCACATGAAGGTGTCATCTCTTCCTGCGATTGGGAGAGGAGCATGAAGCAGGGCCTCCCTCATCTCCTTTATACTTTTAGAGGTGGCTCGGGTGGATGGTAGCCGCCAACCTCAGCCTACGTGCAAAGGACCAGAACCACCAACCAAGTCAACCAAGCCTCAAACCAAAACCTCGTTGTTTTTCCGTTTCCAATGCTGCATTGTAGGAATCTTTTTGCAAGAGGCTTGAGGCTTAGGATGTTCTTCCAAATCCATGAGTCTATATGCCTCGGTTGAGCTTGCCATATTGAAGTTCTTTTGAGTCTCTGATCTGAATTCCATTTGACGCAGAGGGATTCTCGATTAGCAAAGTGAAACCAAAAGAGCTTCAAGATAAGAGCTTTATTCCAGNCAAGCCTCAAACCAAAACCTCGTTGTTTTTCCGTTTCCAATGCTGCANTTGAGCTTGCCATATTGAAGTTCTTTTGAGTCTCTGATCTGAATTCCATTTGACGCAGAGGGATTCTCGATTAGCAAAGTGAAACCAAAAGAGCTTCAAGATAAGAGCTTTATTCCAGAATGCAAAGTTTTTGAGGCTTAATCTCCCTTCATTCCTTGGCAAGCATACTTGTGCCCAACTGAGTTTGGCTTCCCCTTTCTTTCATGCATCCATTTTTCCATAGGAACCTGCGATAGAGCCTCTCTATGATATTCAAGCAACCCATTAGAAGAATAAAACCTTGCATCCATAAGGTAAGAGTGTTATTGATAAGTAAGGACAAAAGCTGAAGCCTTCCTGCAAAAGAGAGAGATTTCGATGCCCAATGATTAAATCTAGCAATCAAAGCATCAAATAGAGGAGAATAGTCAGCTTTGCTCAGTCTTTTGTGCATTAGTGACAGTCCCTGATATTTAAAATGAAAAGATCCAGTAGTGAACCCAAATTGATGTAGTGAAAGGGTATTTTCTTCTGAAAGTCCTACATTGTAAAGAGCATATTTCCACTTATTCATCTGTAAACTAGAAACTATGTGAAAAGTTGAAAGAGTATCTGAAATTTCATTTAAAGATGAGAGACTTCCATCGAAAAATATCAGGAGATCATCTGCAAAATCGAGATTTGTAATTGTTTGGTTCTTGGCCTTGGAATGATACCGGATCACTCCCGATTAGAATTTAGGTTGATCAGCTGGCTAAAGAATTTCATTTCTGTGATGAAAAGATATGGGTCCCCTTTCCTAATCCCTTTTCTTTCATGAAAATACCCACGAAAACTCTCATTGACATTAATAGAGAAACAAGGAGTAGTTATGCATCGCCTTATCCGCATTACAAACTGATGAGGGAACGTGGCTGCCTTAAGAATTTTCAGAATGAGGTCCCATTGCAGTGAGTCAAAAGCTTTTTGTAGGTAAACCTTAAGCATCCCTCTTTTTGATATATTGTGTTGATCAAAACCTTGAATGAGTTCTATGGCTAATGGGGCATTCTCCAGGAGAATTTTTTTTTTTCACAAAAGATGATTGCGTGGGTGAGATCATTTGTGGCAGAAGGGGCTGAAGCCTGTTTTCTACTCCCTTTGTTTTTAACTATATGATGTTGTAGAAGAAAAATTTTGTTCCTAAATAGATGATTTTCTCACATTTAAATTCAGCTTTAATTGCAAATTACAAATTTCAAGACACATTAATTGAGAATTTGTGAATTTATTAAATACTATTGGTTTAAAATCATAATAAATTGTTTATTTAAGAAAACAATGTATATATGAGTAACAATAACTGTGTTTTCTTAATACGTGTGAAAAACTTAAAACATCATTTAATTAGGAACGGGGGAAATAGTATTTTGGACATAACAATATAGATTAGGTTACAGCACGATATAGTTATGAAATCCCTAATTCTCTCAGCATTAGCCTTTTTAGGATTAAGGTCACTACTGTAATACTCATAATATGGTTAGTTCTTATAAAATTTTGAACTGAGGATGTTACTTTCTTTCCTATGAACCCTTAACATGCCTTGAAGAATTCCAAAGTGCAGCCATGAGGACCAGGTGCTTTGTTTCTTAGAAAGGAGAAGGGCATGAATTTGAATTCTTCGCCAGTTATTTATGCCACAAGACTTTGTGTTGAGGCATCCGAGCAAATGAAGGCCGAGAGTGATTGAATCAGTTCCCTATCTTGATTATACATGAGCTGTTGGTTTCTTCCCACCAGATCTATGTAGAAATCCACACAAAATGTGTCTCTATGTCTTCTTATGTCCCGAGCTTCAACCATTTATAATCCAATAGATAGTAAATATGATTTGATGATGTACGGGCTGCTATTGCTTTATGGAAAAAGCTGCAGTTCCTATCCCTATTAGAGAGCCAACACACTCATAACTTTTGTTGAAGGTATTTATCTTATGCCAGTGCTAGTGAGTTCCATTTAGCTTGAGCCTATTTTTCAGCAAGGGTAAGCGATGAAGAAAGATTTGAGAGAAGATTTAGCTGATGATCTGCCAAGGCTGCTTGAGCCTGCTTCACTCTCCTTTCAATGCACAGGTAGTTTTCTTTTTGAAAGCCCCAAATTTCTTTCTTAATTAGATTCAGCTTTTTAGCCAGTACAAACATGGTTGTGGCATGAACTGAAAAGTTGTTCCATTCTTGCCCAATTGCGAGAATGAAGTTTGGATTTTGGAGAAGCATGTGGGAGAATTTAAAAGGCTTTCTTTCGTTGTTCGGTTGAGTGCGAAGACAAACACAACTAGGAGCATGATCAAAGAAAGATGGCTCGGGAAAGTAGCTTAAGGAGAGTGGGAAGTGAAGCAGCCAACCTTCATTTGCTAGGACCTTATCCAGCTTCCTAGCTACGGGGGTAAGCTCTGGATTGTTCCACCAAGTGTGATGAGAGCCCCTTGCTTCCAGGTCCGTTAATTCAGAGGAGAGGAGGAAATTTTTGAATTCCTTCATACCTGAAGAGATCGAGAGTTTCCGGAGAAGCTGTCTTTGGGGTTCAAGTGCTGATTAAAATTACCAAGAACAAGATGTGGTTTGTTGACCACACCTTGGTTTGTAGTCTGCTCAATTAAGTCTTTCCAAAGTTCTCTTCGTTTATAGTTGTAATTGTTGGCGTATACAAACGATACTACGAATGAGGCAATTTCTGAAGGAAGTTGAAAATTTTATAATATTCACTTTTGTTTCGATTACGCTACCAAAAAGGGCATTAGTGGTTCTTAGACAATTCATAAAATTCGTTCTTATTACGAAAGTATTGACTCCTCTTATGTTCCTGAAAAAAAAAGTGTAAATCTTCATCCAAAAACACGCTTTGATTTNACAATTCATAAAATTCGTTCTTATTACGAAAGTATTGACTCCTCTTATGTTCCTGAAAAAAAAGTGTAAATCTTCATCCAAAAACACGCTTTGATTTGGAGCCTTTGCCCCTGTCTAAGAATCCTTGGTTTGCAGCAAGATTTTTAGCTGGACCTATAGTAACTGGTCCAGTGCCCGAGAATCTCGTTTTTGCTATATCCCCTGAAATTGAACCCTTTACACCATCTTGTTTTTTCTAAAACTCTTTTGATTTCCTAGATTGGACAATGACAAAAGGAGTTTCTTCCTGTCAACTTTCTGCGTCATTTGAGCTAGGATAAACTTCATATTCACTGGCTTTCGGTTAGTCTGAGATAGAAATATCTTGTGATGCAGAGTCAGGTGAATAAGAATCCAGCGCTTTGGAGTTTTCGTGGCTTTTACCCTTGCTCAAGAGCTTCTCTTTATTCATGGTAAGGCCCAAGGTCTATCACTAGAGTGGCTTCTGAGGATGAATCATGACCGACTCGAGCTTCTTCAGTTGTGTCTTTGATATTTTCCTTCAGCTAGAGGATCCTTAGAACTATTTCAAACCTTAGAAGTAGCTGATATAAACTGAGATGTGAAGTTGAAGGACTCTGCATTCGTCGGGGAAGAAGGAAAAGTAGGAGACTTCTTCATGGCCGAAACATAGGGGAAACCATATAAAGGGGGATTAGAAGGTTTAGAGGACTTCTTCTTCATCTTCTTAGGAGGCGAGGGTGGCTTTTTCTTGGTCATGGGCTAAGATCGGCGTCGGAGACCAGGGCCAACACCGAGAAGAGACTGACACAGTAACGACTAGAAACGGTTAAAGAAATCACACTTTTAAAGAGAAGAAATTGTATGTAGCTTACTTGTTATAGAAGTTACAATGTTTTTGTCTTGTTTCATAGATTCAAAATTTTTCTTATTACCATAAACAAAAATTCAACTTTTCTGTGTTGTGAAAAAAAAAATAAAGTTAAGATTATTGTTTCTTGTTTTAGGGTAGGTTTTGATGGGAATGATCCTACAAATTTGTGTCATAATTGATTTTGTAGAATTAAGTATTTAATTGCTTGGTTATTCATTAAGAGACTTTGAGTAATTATACAATTTGTAAGGAGATAAGATATATCTAAATATCTTATAATCATGATTACAAACTATATGTTCTAATATATATAACTTCAATACTCTCCCTCACGTTTAAAATTGAATGTTTAAAAATTTTAAATTAGTTATTATGGTTTCAAACTGTATGCACCCCAATACTCATGGTTAAAATGTTTGCAAGCTGCGCATTAGTTTATACATGATATTTTGAAACGATGTTGCTAGTCGCTGTTGATGTTGTCATTTACTGTATTGTGAATCACATGATAGTTTGAGTCTATATGGTTTGTGCGTTCGTGAAATACTTGATTTGTTGGGATGTGTATGGCTGACTTATTGTCACATAAAATACATAGTAGTGTTGTTTGTTCAATGCCTAACCCTTGTAATAGACTTCACAACTATTCGGTTTCTCAAAGTGTAACTGACATGGCTCTATGTCTAGCTTCTACGGATGAGTGAGAAACCATTTGTTGCTTGTTTCCTACGAAATCGGAGAACCACCAAACATTACTACAAAGACACCGACTTAATGTCTTGTTAAAGGACATTATGCCCAAACAAAATCACAACGCACTATAAGATTAAGTTCATAGTTGAATTTCAACAATAGGCCTTATTCAGGATAACCTTTGAGGTATTTAACCACACGTAATGTTTCATCGTGGGCTTCTCTTGGAGTTTGCACAAACTACGATAAATCATGCACCAAATTAATAGCTTAGTTCAAGCTTAGTGTGAGTTAGATCAATTAAGCAATCAATGAAGCGCCCATAACATTTCAGATTGTTGTGCAATGGACCATCATCAACCGCAGGCTTATAGTTTTTCCAAGTGTTGTTGAAACCGGTTTAGATCCAAGAGAACCCCTATACGCGATGATATATATGCATACTTATTTTGAGTCAAATAAGTTCCATCGTGTTTCATAGTCACTTCAATTCCAAGAAAGTATCTTAACTTGCCCAAGTCTTTCATAGAACAATAACTACTTAACTTGCCCAAGTCTACTGCTGGCGTGGACTTTGTAGTCGATTTATAGACATTACTGTTCACAACATATATGAGGAGGAAGATCGAGATGGTGAAGATGATGTTAATTCAGTTTCATCCGATTGTTCGTCATCATTATCTGATAGTATCTTTCTTCTTCTTTATTATTATTATTATTATTATTATTATTATTATTATTATTATTATTATTATAATTTTTGTTGTGTAATATTATTTGATATTCATATGTAGATGCATTAAATATGTTTAATTGAAATTATTTATTTAAAAAATTATTTAAAGTTTTGTTAGCATTAAAACCATATTTTCTCTAAAATTCATTATGATTTTGGTATCATGTCTTATTTTAAAACGTATAAGAACAATTTGTTAAAATATTTTTAAAAATGACGGATTACCAACATAGTTTTAGCCATCCGTCGGTTTTCTTGATACCCTAATCTCTAAAACTTGAACATAAATAACACTGGAAAACAACGGTTAAATATGCAAACCACTAAAAAAATGGATTAGTAAGGAGTAAAGATGTATTTTTAAAAAAAAAACAACAATTTGTAAAAACTTAAATATTTTGAATAANTGGATTAGTAAGGAATAAAGATGTATTTTTTTAAAAAAAACAACAATTTGTAAAAACTTAAATATTTTGAATAAAATTGTTTGTGAAAAACAACAATTTATAATACGTGTTACTAGCTAGTTAGGTGTAATGTTTTTCTTGATTATACATATAATGTTTCATACCATTTCTTAGTCTTTGAACAAGTATGGTTGTACACAATTTTTTCATTAGACCACAATCTTTAAATCCTAAATAACCTTTTTAAAAACATACCGACATATTATCGACAAATCCTTTATGAAGACCATCGATAATCCATCGGTTTTTATCAAGAACACCAAGAACATATACCAAGGGATTATCGACGATCTTCATAAAGGATTGTCGGTAATCCATCGGTATGTTTTTAAATTAATTAGGATGCATATATGTCGCTCATCCATCGCAATTTCGTTATCCCTTGGTAATCCAATACTTTTTGAGGGAAAACCGACGGATGCCAATAATTAATGCGAGAAAACGTTACCAAAAATTTTTGGAAACATCGCGTAACTCATTTTTAGAAGAAACTGACAAATTTTTTTGGTGAAATCGACGGATATTGAATAATCCATCGGTTTCTCATATTAAAAACAGAAACCCGACTCTTCTTCTTTATTTTACGTTAAAACTTGAAAAAGTCTCGGATTTTCTCGAGAAACCTCAAACCAGCTCAACCATGGATATGTTCATTCCTACCAACCCCTAGAAACTAATGTAAGAGTTATTATCAAGATTTCTAGGTTTCAATGGGGTTTTTTTTGCCAAAGTTTCAATGGGTTTTATTGATGAAATGTTAGTTTTAGGAGTGTTAGTTTTATAATTTTTAGTTTTTCCAATTGGTAAAACTTTATATTGATTGGGTTGTTATATTTAGGTGTTATGATTTTTTTTTTTTTGGATTTCAGGATTGTTGTATTTAAAGTTTGATTTTATAATTTTTTTAAATAATTTTTCAAATTTTTAGTTGATTGAATTGTTAGATTTAGGTGTTAGGATTGTTAGAAATTAAATCTTGATTAATACGTTGGATTTTACGATTGTTAAAAAAATTGATTTGATTGGTCAACCAATTTTTTATTGTTGTATTTTAGGACTATTAGAAACATTCATTATGTTATTAATTAAAAATTAATATTACACTTTAATTAAAAAAATTATTTCATATTAAAAAATAAAAAAATTAATATAAAATTTAATATTTATTAAATATTAATTTCTGAGTTACAACGGGCCGGTCCAGTAACCGAAACTCCATAAATAGGAAACAAGGCACTCGCAAAGCGAGTGAGCAGGTTCTATCCCTGGTCTAATAACAAGGTAATAGAGATGACACAACCACTAGACCATTTGATCTTCGTTATTAAACATAAATTATATTTTTTAAAAACATTAATCCTTTTGTATATGGGTTAGTTTAGTTTGATTTATTCATATTGGCGCGCGATAGCATATATTTGTGTATTTGTTCGTCTAATTCAATAGTGTTGAGAACTAGCTTATAATATTGATAATTCCGAATGGGGAGGTTGGAGCTATTGCTCCTCAAATATCGAAGCAAAAGAAACAGTGGACTGGTTTCTGGTTTTGTGTATTTCAATAATTAAATAAATAGGTCTTATTGAATTTAGCTAAGGTGGAATTACTATTTATAGCCGATGTTATTCTCAAAATGAAGTTATATTGCCCTTTCCAGTTACAAATCCAAACCCTACTTACATCAACCAACTTGGTGTTTTTTTTTAGGGTTTTACCTATTTTGAAATAATGAATTTAGGGACGAAACGAGAAGAAGAGTATTGTTTGATGGGTTTGGCTTCCATTTTGTTAAAGAGACCTGTTTTATGCCTCTCTCTTCTAACCCTACCACTTCTTCACATCCTTGGTCTTCGCTTCCTCCATCTTCTCCTTACTTCCGCTGCTTTGTTCTTGTCCACTTTCTTCTTCCAAATATCACTTTCATCAAAACAATGTCATGATCAAGAACAAGAACAAGATCTAGGTCGAGACTATGTTGCCACCAGAAAATCGGAAGACAATCTCGAAACAAGCAAGGGAGAGGATGAAGACAGCACAATCCCAGATGATGAGAGCCTCATAGAGTTGTCTTTACCAAGTGGTCATTATATTGATCGGAACTACTCTAGTAAGAAGAACAATCTCTACATTCACAACAAAGTCCCTGTAGAATTTAGGCTCTTTGATATAATCACAGAGTTTAACGATTTCATCGAAGAAGATAATCTCATTGAAATCGACATTTCTATCGGAGCCATCAAGAATTCAAGGTTTGACATCAAGGCTTGAATACTTAGTTAATATATATATATATTATTTTTTTTTTCTCCGGGTGAGAATTTCGTTTAATTATTGTCTAAATAAAACTCTGGGTGTAAACTGATACTACTTTTTGCACTTTGTTGTGCTATTTGTTTTGTGTTATGTTGTTCATTTAATATGGTCTATGAATTATGCATTTGTTTAAATTTTAAAATGCAGCCACATAGTTACAATTATTTGCTACAATATTCATTTGTAGCTCTTAGGATAAGTTTGAAAGAAAAGGAAATCAAAGAAAAGGAAATCACATAAAAAGAAACTTAAGATGCAAGTTATTCCTAAACAAAGATTGAGAAAGATTTGTGTTTATATTTTAGGAGTTATCTAATAGATAATAGAATATGAATCTTTAAGGTTTTAGGAGATATCTAAAACTACATATATATATATATAGTTCTTTGTTTAGGAGAGACACGAGTTTTGAGAGAGATTTAAGAGAGCTTTGAGAGATTTTTTTAATAAAGTATAAACTTCTTGATTTATAGCTTTCATATTGTTCTTGATTCAATAATTGGTATCAGAGCATTAAACATTTGAATGAAAAACAATGGGAGATATCATCACGCCAACCACACCACGAAAACTAATGCACCATCTTCGATACAATTTATGATGCTCAGTGACACAAACTACACAGTATGAGCCATATGTATGAAGGTGGCACTACGAGTAAACAAGGTATGGGAGTCGATAGATCCAAGAGTATAAGATATCGAGAAAAACGACTTATCAAAGGCTTTGATATTCCAATCAATAAATGAATCACTTACCATACAAGTCGGAGATCTCGAAACATCAAAATAAGTTTGGGAAGCTATCAAAACCAGACATGTCGGAGCTGAAAGAGTTAAAGAAGCAAGACTATAGACTCGTACAGCTGAGTTTGGTATATTAAAGATGAAAGAGACAAAGACTATTGATCTATTTGCAGGAAGATTATCGGAGTTATCGACAAAATCAGCTTCTCTAGGTGAGAGCATAGAAGAATCTAAGGTAGTAAAAAAGTTTCTTAACAGTCTACCTACGAAGAAGTATATCCACATAATCGTAGCTCTTGAACATGTCCTAGATCTCAAAAAACAAGTTTTGAGGACATCATTGGCAGACTCAAAGCATATGAAGAAAGGATCAACGTTGAGGAAGATGTTCTAAGAGGAACAATCAAAACTTAGGTATGCGAATACTGAGTCAAATCAGAATCAAGAAAACTATAAACAAGGAAAATGACGATTTTTTGGTAGAGGAAAAGCATGGTTCAACAATCAAGAAGGAGGAAGAGACAAATCGAAGATCATCTGTTTCAGATATGACAAACCTAGACATTATGCATCTACAGGACCATATAGGTTACTTTAACTGCAAGAAGCACAAGAAAGTGAAGTAGGTTAGACTCATGAAGCAGACAAATTAATGATGCGTCGTATTCTTAAACGAAAAGAATGTCTCTCCAAAAAAATTCGAAACCCACACAACTGATGAGAATATCTGGTATCTAGAAAATGGAGCTAGCAATCATATGACATGGAACCACATCTACTTCACAAAATTAGATGAAAGAATCACATGGAAAGTTAGGTTTGGAGATGACTCAAGAGTGGATATCAAAGGAAAAGGATCGATTCTCTTTATCAGTAAGGATCAAGACAAAAAGATTTTAGCTGATGTATATTATATTCCAGATTTGAAAAGTAATATAACAAATAGTTGTACATATGATAAGTATATTAGTGTAATCACTCTCAGTGCAACTTAATTTTTTTGTAGAGAAAAAATTATTTCACTAAAATATATATGTGTATATATANTGTGTTTTTACCAAGAAACACATATATAATCATGGTTACAATTTTTATTAAATATATAGTATAAATGAATGTAATTTTTTTTCTAATTTATCACAAGTCTAGTGGTTATAAACTTTGTTACAAGTCTAGTGGTTATAAACTTTGTTACTGCACATATAT
>OVAV01001270.1:0-13853 GCA_900406375.1 Iberis amara
GATTTGTTATCACTTAAAATTCTAGATATTTCTTTTGATGTTAATAGTTAGTCTTTTAAAAATATTTGACATTTTTTCACTAAGTTTTCCTTTTTTATATATTATAATTATTATTTCTTTCTATAATTTTACATTAACATATTAAACTATTAAGATCTTCCATTTTATGATACACAAAAAATTTGAAAAAGAAAACTAAATTTTCTAAGAATATCCTTCTATTTTTTGTCATTATCCACGTTAGATTTGATACAGTTCATATTCACATTAAATATATTCTAATTTATATAATAAAGTATATATGATCGTTAGTTATTCCTTTTTAATATTTTACATTTTTACTGATGTTTTCTTTTTTTGATAATCTACTTATTAGATTTATCTTTTTCAAACTATATATTTTTATATTTCCTTATTTAATTCTTCAAATTATTTTTATGCTATATATAAATTTAAATAGAAAAAATACTAATTACCAAAAATATTTGACACGTGTCACAATTAAAGTTAAAACTCACACGTGTCACCATTTGGTGAGTTATAATTATTAGACATTCTTATTTATCTCCCATAAGGAAGATTTGATAAAGACAACGAAAATATGCGTCATGAAGAATAACTTTGATTATAGAGTTGCAAAATTTTGTAACTTTGTGCAAAGTGTACTTATGAGCACAAAGTTATGCAATTAGAAATTTTGTGCAGAGTGTATTTATGAGCAAATCTTAATGGTTTTTCTTTTTGTTAATCACTTTCCGATATATCAAAAGGTTTGAATCTACTAGTAAGAATGTACACTAAAGATCACAATGTTACTCTAGATTAATCAATAATCAATAACACTATATTTCAAAAACCCACAATACAAAGATTGAACTTTTGTTGATAAACAAAAACTCACAAAACAAATATTGGATATTTGTATAGTATTGTACTTATTTTCCTTTTTGATGTTTTACTTATTAGTTTTCTCTTTTTTATATTTAACTTTTTAAATTTTCTATTTTATAATATATGAAAAATAAAATAAAATATGGTAATTTCCTAAAATGTTTGACACGTGTGATATTCTGAGTTAAGTCTGACACGTGTCAAAATCTGATGAGTTATAATTTTGACACGTTTTGCTTTATATAATAAGATATATATAGTTATATTTTTGCGTTATTTCCTATTGGAGTTCGACTTTACATAAGATAACTATTCCGTTTTATAGGAATTAGTTATGGTTCGAGCATTTTTGATCCAATCGTGAATATATACATATAGAGTTGGGGATGAACCTTTTTTAACTCTCCTTACGATGAATGAAACCGTCGAATAATTCACTCACTGAATTTTTTAGTATATCTAAAGTGTGACATCATCTTCTAATGATAAAGAATTATAATTTAGCAGTTTTGCATTCGAAGAGAATCGATCACTGACTTAGACGAACGTGACACTTCTTCGGATAAAAACCTAGACCTCCATATATATATATGAGTATTTAATCATATTTTTCTATGAGTATTTAAACACTTCGTTTATATAATCATATTTTTATGAGTATTTTTATTTTTTGTATCATCACATCAACGTGTATTAGGAAGTCAGTATTATAAGAAGAAAATACAAAATATGTCCGACCTCCATATGTTATATAAGAGATTTTTTTTTTGGATAAATTAAAGGAGATTTTTATTTTCTTATCAAGATGTATAATTATGGGAGTCAGGTTCTATTATTGTGTATCAGTGTATGTATTAATATATAGCTTGATACGTTTGTCTAAAAGTGTTCAACAAAACAAGAATCAGTGAAAAAGAATTTACTTAGGATCAAAAGAGCAGGATACACAATTAATATGAACGTAAAAGAACAGTTAAAATGTAAAATACTTGGCCAAAAAAATGTTAAATGCTTAAGAGAGCCAAAAATAAAAGTAGGGTTATGAATACGACAAATTAGTTTAAAAAAAATCAATACACAACAAAAAAAACTAGAAAATAAATGGATACACGTATACATGATTTTTTTTTTCACAGCATTTTCATAAGTACGCGGTTACGTAAGTATAGGCGTTGTCGTATACGACAAACACAAAAAGATTGATATAATCGTAACAAGCAAAAAGACAACTAAAATCGCAAAAGAATGATAGGATGATTAAACTCTTGGATAAACACGTTTTCGGTATGAATACCATAGTCAATCCTAATCTTTTTGCCAAAAGAGAGAAGTTTTTCTTCAATGGTGACATAGACCAAAGATCCGAGCTTTCTAAACTCGTTGTCCATAAGAAAAAGACAGCATAACCACAACTTGTGACCAAACACTTCTTGGACCTATGGTAATACCGTACCGAAGATGGCAGAAGTTTCTAACAACAAAGTAACTACACTTGTCACAATCCTTTGGAAATCTAAGCTTGATTTCTATGACTTGGACGGATAGACAAATTTCAGAAGCAAACATCTCGGTTCCTAGACCGATTACTGATGGCAATGTCTTCAATTTTCCAGAGCTTGAAACTTTTGGATGGACACTCCCTGGAGATGAGGAGTAATAGAGAAGCCAATTGTTTTGGAAACCAGATCTGACCCTAGGCATCTCAATCTTTAAACAAAGACAGAGACTAACCTGGTGACTGGTCTCCAACCGGATCAGTGATGTTCAGCGATGTGCAAGTAAGTCGACGAGTCCACTAAGGGTTGGTGAGTCTTGCAGAGGGGAAGGGATCATGACGAGGCAATGATTAGAGTATGGGTCTTGCAGAGTATAAGTGGGTGGAAGATGGTTTTGGAGACGAGAAACGTACCAAAGCGTCTTATCCTTTGAACAAAGATGAAGACTTACTTTGTTCATGAACTCTAGTCTAAGAGCATCTCCAATGTATTACTCCATTTTCCACTCCAAAATGGAGTCACTCCAAAATGGAGTTGATTTTGCTCCAATGTATTACGCCATTTTCCACTTTAAAATGGAGTTATTCATTTTTGTTATTGTTAATATTACTTCATACTTTTAAAAATTACAAATTGACCCTAATTAATTATTTTTGTACAAATTTATATGAAATATGAAATTATTTAAATAAAATATTTATTATATAAATAACATTATAGAATTAATACAACATAAAAAGACAAGTGCACAACATAAAAGAGACAATTAAATTGACTTTGTTGGTTTGAAAAAAAAAACTATTATTTACGTGATGGACAAATGTTTTTTTTGGTTAAAAATGGATGTAATGTTAACGTATGCAACATTTATGTTTGTGTTTAATTAAATAAAAGTTGTTTGTGCATTTGTTTATAATCAAATGCTACGTATATAATTTAGTACACTGTACACAAATAAAAGCATTTGAAAATGTAAGGATCAATTTATAAATTAAAAAGTTCAACTCCAAAATGGAGTGGAAAATGGGATTACTCCATTTTTGGAGTGGAATTGGTCAAAAACTGCATTTTGGAGTGAAAAATGGAGTGGGGTTGGAGATGATTTTACTCCAAAATGGAGTTTGGAGTGGAAAATGGAGTGGGGTTGGAGATGCTACTAGAAAGAATCTTCGACAGTCCAGAACCCCGCGTGTAAGAGGAAAGCGGTTGGCGCAGCACCAGCGGCGGCAAACTGCCGCTTTACCGGGGAAGAAGTCTAACCCAAACCGAACAAACACACAAACCAGGGCAGAGACAATGCTGAGGTGAAGTAGAGGAGATTTACCAGAGCAGGGACAACTATGACGGTGCAACACCAGCGACGGTAAACCTCTGAACTTAACAGACACATACATAGTTGAGATAAAGCAGAAGAAACCCGAATGATAAAGGAAGGTTGTAGGAGAGAGGAGGATGGTTGAAACGACGAAGTGACAAGGAGCAGAGTGAAGAAGACATGGCGGCTATGGAAGTTTCTATAGGAACTCCGACGAGAACCTGAGACCCTAGACACCGAGCTACCTTCCCCAGAGATCCACACCAAGCAAAAAACCGAGAGAGACAAGGAAAGGTCGACATCCCGCGACGGGAAACATGGTTGAAAGTCTTGTCTCGATTTTCGTGTCAGGGAGAGAAAGCAAGTGGCAGCTAGGTTATTTTTACTTTTTCTTAAAAACGTATACATGATGTTTAGTCTATCAAAATTTTGATAAGATAAATATTTTAAAAAAGAAAATGTCGAGGTAAATTTTCTTGCAATGTTTTAATAAGTATTATTTCTTATATACTTTGGGAGTTTCGAACCTTTGTCTTATAATTTTCTTCAATGCCCTGAATTATACGTTGATAATACTTGTTTAAGCCGTAAATCACTCATCTCAAATAATTTGATTTATAAAATAAATGTTGCATGTTTAGTAGTTTCTACTTGAATAACGATTTGTCATTTTAGTTTAGATCAAATATTAAAAAAATTCAAATACGAAATGATTAAATTATTTTTCTATCATTCAAAAATATAGTTACGCTTTTAATAAATTAAAAAAAATTGGTTAGTAAACTATTAAATGGTATAACTCACTCTAAAAAATAAAAATTTCGGATCCTAAATCTTTCTAAATTTTTTTAAAAAAATTTGAGTTGCTTTATGAGTAATGGTTTCTTGTGGGTAATAGACTGACTGGAGCAGTAGAAAGGACCCCACCTCACCTGACCGACCAATACTGTGTCTCATTGCCTTTTCGTATTCTTCTAACCAAAAGTTTACTTATAGATTATTTTCAAAATATTCATATAGAACTGTGACAACACGTTTCACTCACTCTTTTTTCCAATGATTATAACAATTACATTCTCAATTGCTATGTGCAGTTAACCACCCTATTATATGTTTCTTAAGTAAACTTATGAAAACATGCACATCTACAACAACAACACTAGGTACATCCTTAAAGTAATACGTAGATCCAAATATTTTTGTTTATTACAATTTTTTTTTATTAGAATTGGATTGTCACCAATTTAAAGGCGTTATTAAATGTCCGTGATTATATATATATATATATATATATATATATATATATATAAAAGATAAATACAAATTATATTATCTAATTGGTGCTAATTTTCATTCAAATAATGAAAGCGCAAACGTTTTAACTTTTTCAACTCATATTTATATTGTTTTCAAGCACATTGTTAAATTAATCAAAAACTTGTGTGATATAACATAGATATGAAAACCGACCGAACATTAAATTCCGTCTTTCAATCGTTAGAGAAGTAATGTTCAATTTGTTTTCTCATTACTGCAATCACTTAGTTTTTGATTAATTTGACAATGATTTTTCTTCTAAAATAGTTTTTAAACATATTTTTGAATTATTTCATAGACTTGTGTGATATACCATATGTATGCAAACTAACCGAACATGAGATCCAGTCTTTTGATCGTCAGAGGTACCATATTTAATTTGTTTTCATGTAATGTAATCACTTAACTGTTGATTGATTTGACAATATTTTTTTAAAAGTATATGATTTAAATAAATAGTTTTCAAACATATTGTTAATTAGTTGATAAATTTTTGTGAACATTGATGTGAAAACTAACCGAACATGAATTCTTATCTTTTAATCGTTAGAGTTTTAATATTCAATTTATTTTCACATTAGTGTAGTCACTTAGTTTTCAATTAACTTGACAATAAAATCTATGATTTAAATAATTAGAAATATATTTTATTATCTTTTTGGTTTTAAACTTTCCTATTCTTGAATTTATTTAGAAATGATCCATATATATAGTTTTCACCTTTCTTGCATTTTGTTTTTCTAAAATTATAACCGAGGTACAAAAAATAGAACTCACAGAGGCTAGAGCTGCTAGAAGAAAAACTAGCATTACAAAAAGTCAAAAACTATCTGATCTTGTTATAAAAACAGATTGTAATAAGAAAATAGTGATCTGTGAAAATGCCTAGTTTAGCTGCTTTAATAGGAAATAGTTTCATTTAGATGGGCTTAATATTTATATCTTCTTTTTCACTTCACAATCTTGGGCTTTTAGGCTACAATAGGCTACAAGATTGCTCAATTTACAGCAAAGCTAAGGAAATATGACACTTTGCTCGTTTTTCTTTAGAAGGTTAACTACTTCCTCGTATTTTTAAAGATTGATGTTTTAGATTTTTTTTTGTCTCACTAAACTTCTTTTGTTGGGCTTAGACTCTGAAAAATACGTATATTTTATCGGCTTTATGGTTTTAACTCTGCTATGCTTGTAATCGGTATATTGTGGAAATGAAAGGTTTTTTAGTGAAAAAAATATATACAATAATAAAATAAGTTGGTGAAAAAAGAAATGAATAAAAATAAATTGGTAAAAAAAAGAAGAAATTCCTTTATATTGATATTGATGGCACAAACCCAATGATGAAGATATCAAAAGATGATGAATGTGATGACGAAAAATATATGATGATAATTGGTTATTTATGATCAGATGAGGTCAGCATGAGATTCACGAGTGGCTACAAAATAAGGTTTGATTTGATCAAAAAGTAAGTAATGAGATAAATCAACAAAAAGATAAGATTATTGGGGTCCATTATAGATAATTGGAATGGTCCATATTTTGTAACTTTATGATATGAATTAATGAGTGGTGACTAAGCTAATGCTTTTTTTCTTTTTATATATTATATATGAAACTTGAAACTTCTAAAATTGACCTGTTGTTTGGCTGTTTCCATCCTTTTTATCAAATGTTTATGATATAAAAAATTGATATTCTTTAGAACATGTAGAGATAAGGAGATGAAAAAGTGATGATGTAATTTGATGTAACAAAAACTATATTGCAACAGCTCATTACTGTTTTAAAAGTTTGGGATATTATAAATTTGTGAATAGCTTACTCTCACCGACGTCTTTTTTTATTTTTCTTCTAAAGAATTCTCTAAAATAAGACAAAATTAGTTTATATTTTAAAAATATCACACGTTTTCAATTATTCTAAAAATATTTTTGATATAGTTTCCTAAGAATATTATAAACAAACAAATTTAACTTTAAAAATTAACTTTATAATATTTGAATTTTAGTTCACTAAATATAGTTTCAAGTTTATTTTTAAAAAGATTAAGATTTAGTGTGAAGTCCCGAATTTTAATTAAAAGTTTGAGTTATTTTAAATTTGTGATATTTCTAGACTAAAAATATTTTGTCGTACTTTATAATAATTAGAAATATGTGGTATTTTTGAAATTAAAACTTAAAAGTGATATTTTTGAAAATTTTCCTTTTTCCTTTTTGTTTTATTATTTTCTTTATACTATTTATATTATAGCAAAAGCTAATAAAACTTTAAAAACACCCTTCAGTAAATATAAATTTAATGTGAACTGAAAGAATTGAGTTTTACATGAGTTGGATTCTAAAGAGACTCTAAACTGATCATGAGTTCATGGTATAATATTATTGTTAGAAAATTTCATTTTGAAAATATATTTTCAAATTTCTAAGTTCATGGTATTATTATTTCTTATATATATTTTTTTAAAAAAATCAGGATTTTATATAAGGAAATGTTATCTTGACTCATCATATATAGTCTACATCTAAAATGATAAAAAGTATACTAATTAATAAATCTTTTCCTTAGTGATTAAAAACACGTATAATCCATTTCGTTATCAATTATTGGGATCTTGTGGTATACATCAAATGCTTTTGTTTTTGAAAAAGGATCGTTAATTATAAAACTATTATATAATGTTTTTGTACTTCAAGTTTCATTAGTTAAAATTTAGACGTATCTTATAATCTTGTATGCATGTGAATGGACAGTATTCTATTATAAGAATGTAATTATTAAAGAAATTTCCACATGTGGTCTTAACTCAAAAGAAGAAAGTTCCACGTGTCAATAAGATTACTAAAAGAAAAATATGGTCTTGACCAATTGACTTGTGAAACTCATAAGATCCTCATGTTATTTGGAAAATTTTGCCACATGAAACAATCAATTAAATGCAATCTTTTACTAAGGTGGTGATTGGTAAGTGCTGTGGATTTATAATTTTTGCTGTAGAAAGTTGGCTGTAGGAATTATTGCTGTAGCTTTTTTTATTTTGCTGTAGGATTTTGGCTGTAGAAATTTTGGCTGTAGGTTTTCAAAATAAAATTATGATTGGAAAATATCAGTGCTGTAGGCTTTTTTGCTTTGCAAAGTTGCTCTGCAGAGCCAAAAAATATTCAAAGCTTAAATATTAGTGCTCTGGCTTTTTTGCTCTGCAGAGCCAAAAAATAAACAAAAGGAAATATATTGCTTTAGAAATCAAAAATCTCCACAGAGCTTGATTGGTAAAAACTTCATGCTTTATAAATCAATATGGCTCTGCGGAGATTCTAAAGCACTTACCAATCACCCCCTAAATCTTGCAAGTCTTTGTAAGAACCGAAATGATTTGCACTATTGTACTTAAATTAAACTAGTTTAATTTGATTTGTGTGTTTACTCTTTTTTTTTTTTTTTTTTGGTTCAAATTTGTGTGTTTACTCTAAAAATGTTTCTTTATTAGATTTATGACTCATAAGAGAACAAGGTAGATACAAAGAAAAGCCTAATTCATAATTCAAAGATACAAAAACAAATTGATTTAGATAAAAAAGAATTCAGAAATGTAGGTCAAACTTATGAATACATATTCCTTTGTTTTATCAAGATTGTTTTCATACTTATATTGTTCTTGAAACGGTCGTACATTGAAATTTGTGCAAATTACATGGACCATTTCCTTCATGTCGCTTGTCATGGCTAATATCGAGTTTCAATGGACCTTGCCAAGATACCTAGCTGATTATTGGGGTTTTTAACTTTCTATTTGTCTCGACTAATATTGATCTAAACCTTGAACGTTAACGGTTTAAGTTTGTTTTTGATTAGATTGTGATGAAGGTGTCCCTGATTGTAACACCCTGGTTTATAGAGGATGGTAGTTCATAGCAAGAGTTTAAGAGAATTGATTTATCTACCTATGTTACTAAAGTGCACTTATCTTTTTGGTCACCGATCCTGAGAGAACTCCACAGTTAAGCGTGCTTAAGCTGGAGCAATTTAAGGATGGGTGAACTTTCGGGAAAGTCATTTCCGGAATTATGCGAGTGAGGAAAAAGCATGAGGAAAGATCATGTGTCCTGGGAGAACTCCACAGTTAAGCGTGGTGTTCTGCAGGGCCAGCAAGCAAGTCTTTAAAGCCTCATGGAGTAGTAGACCTGACCGTTGGATAGTAGTAGGACCCACAAACCGAGAGAGCCGGAGACCACATCTAGGACGGTCAAGGATGTTACACCGATACTATCACAAAAAAATTAATAGTTTTTGAAGAATACTAGAGAAAGATTATGTTAAATCTAAAATAAACTATTATAAATACTTTTTAATTTGATATAATAGACAGATGATAAAAAAAAAAGTATGTATACCAAAATTAATATATCTTTTGACCGAAAACAACAAAAGACTAGACAAATTGACAGAAAGCTCGGATGAGGAGGAACAAAATCACATGGTTCTCCACATTTTATGCCTCAATCAATTACTTAAAAAGTTTATCAAAGTTCTTTTAATATGGTACATACAATTTAAGCAAAATGGGCATACACTATACCATATATCTTACTTTATTTTTTTACCTAATTTATTATATGTTATCACATGCTATAAGCCGCATCTAGCAACTCTACTATTTTTTTCTAAGTATTCAATAGTCCCATACTCTTTCTCTATTATTAAAAATTTTGAAATTCATTAGTCATTTCGTCGACAAAACTATAATGCGTATATAGGTTGGCTTTTAGGTTAGCTCTATAATGATAGATATATCTAGTTATCCCGACAGCATGTGGTCTATGTTACATAATTGGAACATTATTTTTATTTATCTTTTGTCTACTACAACCTTTAACACTCCTTACAATAAGAATATGTCAGCGCAAATACGAGTTTACGGTTCTTTTTCTAATTTTAAAATTTTAATTTATAAAGTAAACCTTCTTTTTATAAATTATGAAAATTTTAGTACTTATAGTATTTTTTGGTTTTCTAATAATTTGAAAAATAGGTAATTAATTTGTTTTTTACTTTTAAAATAGTTACTTTAGTTTCTTTCTTAAATTTGAGAAATAAATTATTTATGTTCATTCACATTAACAATTTACCATTCACACGAACATTTTCATATTCACATGAACTACCATTCACATTCACATTCACAATTCATTACGTGATTATATACTATTCACAAAATGAAAAATACATAAATATACTTCTTTTTTATAAAATACTACCATTTTAGCAAATTATAAAAATGAAAAGTACCTTATCAACAAAAAAAAATTATAGTAAATTACAACCTTTAAAATCTCATGAACGTCCATATTTTGGTAAGGACTTATCCATTCGAACAAATTATAAGTTTTTCTTGTATAATGGTTATGAATAATTTACACATGCATGTCCGGATGATATATCAACCTGCAACAAAAATATAAATTAGTATGTTACAAATGTCCTTCTACTACTTGTGATTATTATTGATATATTCTTTTAGCATATTATAAACATATTTAGGATATAACTCCAAAAATTTATACCTACCAAATGATGACTAAACTTTAGATATAGAGAGGGTCAAAAAAATATTCATGGTCTACGAAATAAAATCATTATAGTTAGGTATTTCTTTACCCTTTTCAAAACAAAACAATCACATAAAGTGTATAATTATTTTAGTTGCTTGTTTGATATATTTTTAGAGCTCAATGAAAATACATTCGGCGTTATCTACCAACCTTTAACTAACACGCGCATTGTTGCGTCTTAAGACATTTTGAACAACCAATATTGATTAGCTTAAAAGTTTTAATCCTATATAATTAAGCCACCTTTTAATTGGTTGATTTTGTTTTTTTTTTCTTTGGCACAAATACTTTGTTACATACTTAAATGTTTACAAATGGATATAAACCAACATACAAAACTATAATGGAAGTTCAAAAATAAATGCAATAAATTTAAAGCTACAACAAAATAATAAGTACTCAAACTGATAAAAAAAAAAAAAAAAAACAGTACGCCTTTGATTTAAAGAGTAACAAGGATCAAGTGGCATAGTGGTTGTGACACCGTTGTTGTCTTGTTACCACTTACCAGGCCAGAGATTGAGCTTGGTCACTCGCATAGCGAGTGTATTTTCTCCTATTTATAAAGGTTGGGTTACTGGATCGATCGGTTGTAATCCAAAAATTAAGGTGAATAAAAAAAAGACTTAAAGATTAGTTTCGTTCCGATTTTAATTACTATTTGGAAGAAGTTCTCTTTCAAATATGTGACAATGATCGGTATTCAATATACTATGGTTTTGGCAAAGCAATTTCCGCTATATCTTCAAATACTATTGCGGTTAAGAATATGTCAAATTTTTAATTTTTTATCAGTAGAAAGTTCACTTCTCCAAACGAGGCAAAGTGATGAAGGTGAAAAAAAATTTGGAGCATAAATATAATTTTGGTCAATTGCAGTTAAATTACAAAATATGGTAATTATCTAAGGCCACATTACTTAAACATACTATAAGATTGTAATTAGTATCAAATTAGCTTTGACATTAAAGAAAATTAAAACATAGTATATATATAGGGACCGTAAAACCGGATGGAGTTAAAACCGAGTTTAAAACGTTTAACAATCTTAAAGCTAACGGAGTCGAGTCGAAACTCTTTTCTTAATTCAAAAAATTGTCTGTAGTAAGACGGTTTACCGCAATTTCAGAATCCCAGGATACAACCGTTACACGTTTTTATTAAGCTATACTCTTAATAAAGCCTATCGACTTTAGTATTCTGTGAATACTCTCGAGACATTGGAAGTGGGGTATTTATTGGAACTTTTGACGTTTTTGTTGGTATTTATTTTTTCTCTTTATTCAATGTTGATTGAGAAAGTGAATAAAGAAAAGTGAATGGTAGAGGTCCGTTTGGTAAAAAGACACACCCCTTCGTTGCACATTTTCAATTGGTGCCCATTCGGCCAACGGTTGCAATTGTTCGCTTGGTGACCTTTCACCTGTAAGCTATTTCAGTCTAGTTCACTAAGCTTGAGTGTTAGCTGACCAGTCCACCCATATAGGTTAGTACTCATTCAGCTTGGTTGAGCTGTCCTTTTACTCACTTAGCTGAGCTAACTCGTCTTTTCAGCTAGTTTGGCTCACTTAGCTACTCACTTAGCTGAGCTAGCTAATCTTTCCAGCTAGTTCACCTCATTTAGTTATCTAATTTCTCATTCAAATTTACTTCAATTTAAAAAGAAAAACTATTTTCTCATAAATGAGTTCCAATAATATATGCCATTATACTTTTATATTGGTAAGATAACGCGTATGAAGCATATAGCTATGGCACAAGAGTTGTTATGTCTGTTTTTAATATCAAATTTAGTAAACGAATTAACATTCGAGCAATAAATAAAAAAATATTTGTTTTGGAGTCTTCTACCAAATTCACAATTAATTAACAAAATATCTAGTAGCAAAACATTTTAAAAAATGAAAAGTTAGGAACAAGAATTCGACAAACCGACAATTTAATCAGCATTGGACACGTGTCTTTTGCTATAATTTAATACACTAATTACGTTCATGCACACGTAAAGCAAATCTATCAATCATTATTAAGAAACAACCCCAAATAATTAGTCACCTACATAAGTATAATAATTACTAATGACATATATAGTATACTAAATCTTAATATACACTCATATCATAAATATAAAAATACATGTCATCTATCTATTTATCCGAATCTTGCCTGCATAATAAAATATATGTTTAGTCTCGATTGATTGAGTGAATTTTTTGGTTACATTGCCACGTATATTCCAAAGTTTGTAGTCATCAAATGTTTATAGTGAAATAAAAATATTATATTTCTTGATCCAATTATGAATCTTCACCTGCCAATATGCATGTAGTTATAGAGATACAGATACACTCACACGTATATATATGAGTATAAATAAGTAGAAGGAATTTTTACCAAAAAATATAAAAAATATAAACAAAAAGAAATAAAAATGCACATATAGTAAATTTTTGTTTTTTTCATGTCATACATATATTATAGATGAAAATACGGTGGAAAACAAAACCATATTCCAAAAATTCTAACTACGTAAAATAAACCAAATGAAAATAATAATAAAAAACAAAAAAAATTATTATTATATCAGGATAAAAGAAATCATAATCGAGTAAAAAAAATTAAAAAATCTAACAAAATGAAGAAGAATTGCATTCCGATAAAATATTTAGTCAGTTGAAGAAGAAAAACTATGATCCATCTATAACTAATAAATTTTTCTTTTATAAATCGAAAAACTACATCACTAACTTAATTAAAGTTGAGTAAGAAGACAGTAGTAAGTTAATTAGGCAAGTATTTTACACTTGGAAAAAACTAGGTCACATGGTTAATCGAGAAAATACTGTAAGTCAATCTTTAACTATTTGACTAAAACTATTTTTGGTATAACTAGATTTTTATATATACCATATTTTAGAATAGTGTGTAGAACTATATTTTTTTTTTCAAGCCTCTTGGGGGGGGTTTCGTCTATTATTTAAGTTCATATCATTAGTAAGAAGTTTAACTTTTAATTTTTTTTTCTAAGTACATGATGTGGTTTTAGAATTCTAGAGACATCCAGTTTTTTTGCCGGCTTTGGTTTTTTATCGTTTGTGGTTGTTTACTTTATTTTTTATTGTACATTCGGCTCTAGTTGCATGTTGGTACTTTTTATTAGGCCTGGGCACGGAGCGGATCTGTCGTAAAAATTTAATATTTGTTATTTGCTTTGTTTTTGAC